>VDFB02000015.1:30825898-31031110 GCA_007258455.2 Sequoia sempervirens
AGCTATAATCATGAAGATAATCAAATTGCTTACCATTAGTTGCTGATCTGAAAATTTCAGTAAGCTGAAAACCAATATTAGTATCTGGTGAGGTACCTTTCTTATGTTTGAAAATTTCATCCAGATCCCATATCAATTTTGGGAAGTTGCAATTCACAATCCCCAATCCTTCTTGTGATGTAGTTAGCTTTTTCCATGCAACTCTGATATTATCACAATTTGTAGAATGTCAACCAAAAGATATCTCAACATCCAACTCAAAAAGTGGGTTACCAAATATATTTCTGCATCAATCTCAAAAAATGGGTTATTTGAAAAAGATTGAAAGTTATTTCTATTATCATATTTGAACCAATCTTCATATTGACCAATTTCTGTGCAGTTGTCTTCTGAAACCATCATTTCTGATTCCCAACTGATTGCATCTTCCTCACAGTACTTTGTTTGTTGATCTTCAACCCCTTGCCAAACTATCTCATTTAAATCCAACTTGGTATTTTCAACTTTTGGTTTTCCTGGAAATTGTTCTAAATCAAAATCCTCTTGAAGCCTATCAAGCTCTTGAATTCTCATTCTCTTGTACCCTTGTGATGATCACCCCTGATTTTTTTGTGCTTTCTTTTCCAATTGATTTCCAAGTAGTAACTCAAGCAAAGACATAGATTATGCAGATAGGAATGAATGTAAACATAGAAAGATTACAACATTTCAAACTCAGTCATTGCATTTCAAGATAAATTGATTCCTTTCACTATCAGAACTGCAGTTACAAATATGAAGTCCAAATTCCATAATATCATTCAAGAGAGTACATCCAATGGGAGCCAACAAACTATGGAAATGAAATACCTCAAGAAATTGGTGCTGGAGGAAGATTATAGTCTTGCTGTTATGGTTTTTTCTGAGTATTATCAGTCATCAAAGGGGCAGTTTTACCCAGTCAACTTTCCTCCAGTTGATACCCACCTGTAGTATTTAGCCACAGAGGTTCCTTCAATCGCTGTTATGAAACTAGGATCTGCTCAGACCTGATAATTATGCTCCTAACCATCAGTTTCAGTCACTATCAATGGTCTATTTTAGTCTCAGACCTGCTGCAACTGTTCCACAAGGTAGCTGGGCAACAAGGGTGATTGATACTTATTTTACTACAAATTTCTGAGCACCTGAAACCATAGCAGCAAAATTTGTTTGGGGAAAAAATTGGCAAACCATCGTGAAACAATCGGATTTAAAAAGACGCCAGCGATGTAGAAAAGGCACTAGTTTTTGAGTTCTATGCATTTCCAGCAGTATAAAGACGAGAGCAAATAAAATAGAGAGTTTAACCTACGAATTCAGTATAGGATTTTCGTTATTTACGCGAGGACATCACTGATTGCATTCGCATCAAAGCATTCTTCATAGTGCATAAATACAATTCAGATGGTTATGCAGAAGTTGATGTACCTTAATTATACATAAAGTCAGGCTAAAGTCAACCTATAAACGCCCTAAGTACAAAGTTCCAAAAGCAAACCATTGCTGTAATGACTCTTTGCGGCCGGTAATAGAACGGTGCCAGATGCGGCCGTAGGTCCTGATGATGTGAAGCTCTTGCCCAGATTCCTGGCCATTCAACCCTCATGACTATCCAAGTTGGCCTCTAGGATCTCAAAATCCTCAGGATTAAGGAAGTTGTTAAAAAGACAGTTTTCCTTTGCGGAGTAGACATCATAAATTACAAAACGGGAATCAACTGGTTCATATTTGTGATTTAACAGTACTTGGAATTTCTAGAACAATGTCAAAGAGTGTGAAGGGAAATTTTATGTCATGTCCCTGTTTCTTGATGGGCTCCTATGTTCAAATTGGCGGCAAGAGTGTTTTTCAACACTATCTCAAATTTTAAATAATATAACGTATAATCAAAATTTAAATTATTATCAAATAATATTTAAATTTATAAATTTGATGACTGTGGCCAACCCCCTTCAGGAAGGCAAATTTACTTGGTGGCCGACCTCCCTTGAGGAAGTCGTCTAATTTCCTATTTATACTTGCTCTTTTCTTGGTGGAAGGCATGACAAATCTGGATGAGAATCATGTCAATTGAATGAGGGACGATGCCCCCTTGTCAATCCGCTTCAGGTAGGGACGTAGCCCTTTGCCTGCAGGTTTGTTACTTTCAATCATTTCACATTTTCTGATCTGTGGTAGATTTCATTGCATCTGTCAGATTTGGCGGAGGGAGAGTGATTATCTCATGTGGCCGAGCCTCTTGCTCTGGCCACACCCATTCACTATCTCCAGAGCGACGACTGAAGCGATTGGATTAAACAATAGAACTGTCTATTTCTTGGATGTGATTCATAAGAGATTAGTTGCAAGAACCTAAGCATCACACTCTGTGCTGTGCGGGTGATCAACTAAGGGAGAAGCCGTGATAGCTATTCAGTGCCACCATCGCATTTGGGAAGAACACTACCATCGCGTCACCTTCTCGTAACAATGACCAGGCTATTGAGATCTGTACGCGACCAACGAAGCATTCCAATACCTCCTGATTTTCTATGTTCGCTATAAATCAGGTTGGAGTTCCGTCTCAGTTTGTTCCTGTATTCACTTCGTTGTAATGAACAAGTATCAATTGCAATATTATCTGTGAGTTAACTTGAACAAGTGCATTTTTAGATTTTGTTTGGTTCAGTTCTGTTTCTTTTGAATACAAGAGGGCATATTTCTTTGTTCTGTTGTTGGCTGGGTGTTTTCAGTGTTTTCTGTGTTTCATTATTGGCTGGGCATCTTACAGTGGTATCAGAGACACAATCCTGCCAGCCTGCGGGTTTGATCTTGAGAATGCAGATCTACCACGGAAACACGAGTGAGGAGGAAGAAGACGATGAAATTGTGGTCTCCAAAATTGCTTGTTGGTATGGAAGGTACCAAAAATTTAAAGATCTTTTGTCATATCAAGAATATAAAAGAATAGCGGGAATGGCTATACCCGTAAGTGAGGAGATTATCAGCATCTTTGATGAGTACTTAGGTGAACCTGAGGATATCAAGGACATCGAACCCTTTGATAGGTAGTACATGAGGAAAAGAAAGGAAGAGGTCAAGGAACACGACCCAAAGAACTCAAGGTTGTTGGAAGAAACGAAGTCTGAATCAGAACCGGAATCACCGACAGTTACCAGTGAAGAAAGGATAGAAAAGAAAGAGGGATTGCTTGCTGGTAATTCGCAACTTACGAGTGATCAGGTGAATGACAAAGAGCAGTCAACATGTTTAGAAGTTTGGACTCCTAGCCGTACATGTGGAAGCTCGAAAGAGGATGGAGCCATGTTCACAGGTTCTCTTTAGCTGCATGAAAATTTGGACAAGCAAGAATCATCTTTTGCTCCTACATGTGGAGAACACATAAGTCTTCATGGCAACCACAAGGTTGAAGGAAATGCCAAACTAGCATTGATTGATCAGCTATGTGGAGGTATGGATTCGACCAATGTTCCATTGCATGAGCATAATATTGCTTCACCAACTCTACATCTTATCGGCAAGGAATCCATTTTTGATTTGGATAACCTGGATGGTGATAATGTTCACACATACGAAAGCAATACATAAATTTCACCATGTAGTGGGCAAAGTGACTTTAATAAAGTTGATTTAATGGAAGAGGAGCATGAATCTACTTGTGTCTTGACACCCTACTCCTATGGTGCATGATGATGTTGATGCTGTCCTTTGGGAAGAAGATGATTCTACTCACTACTATGATGATAATGCCTTGATGGAATCTGAGATTGACCTAGCCTCAAAACATGAGTTGTGTGGGAAAGATGTCACGGAGGTAGTTGATTTTGGGAAGCATGATTGTGAATGTCAATCAGGAATGACTGATCAGATTTATGATAGTGATGTTGAAGACAAATCAGAGTTGTTGCAGGGAGGTTTTCCGTCCCCTAAGTCACACATTTGGGAAAAGCAATTGAGGATGAATGATAGGCAGGTTATGGCAGCACTAACTCACTTTGATGACATGCATAAGATGATGGCAGATTTGTGTTGGAAGGCCCTAAGCAAACCTGAAGGAATCAAAGGAGGTATATCTCTTGATGATTTGCACAAACTCCAAGAGGTTTTGGTGGTAGTTAAGTCAAACTACCTACAGTTACATGCGGATAGGGATCATTTCCTCACACTTGGTGGGATTTATGTTGATGCCTTGGGACGGAAGGAAGGTGAGTTGGGGAACACTCAAAGGGCTCTTCGAGAATCAGAGAAGCATGTGGGTGAGCTTCGTTGTGAGTTGGGCTTGGCACACTCTTCATCATCTCTAGCGGAATATCAAACTTCTATGGCAACCACATCCAATGAAAGACATGGCAATATGAAGAGGGCAAAGAGTGAAGACATGATGGAGGGTCTTCAAGGACTCTTTGGAGACACTGTTTGCAGCCATAGGACTGAGTTTGCAACACACGATTTGCACATGGAGATATCTCGTGGACCAGAACTTGATTTTCTGAAGTATGACAGCAGACTCATATCTACACATTATCATGTTATGACAGCCAATAGGGCCAGCTTCAAGGGTTATAATTCTCGTATTGGATCAAGACTTGTTGGAGAGTATGAAGCAATGTGGAAGGAGGTGATTGAAGGCACTATAAAACGCCAGTCAGCAGCCCTGATTTTCTGATTTGGATCAGCAGTCCCTCACTCTTGTGTAGTCAGACGTTGGTGGCTCTTACACATGAGGATAAAGGCCGGAAGGTTTCTCCTATGTTTGGCACTCCATTGGGAGTCAAAGACGAAGGCTTGATAGGCCATATCAGGAATGAGGCAAAGAAGATACGTAGCATGTGGCACAAGCAGAATGAGCCTTGCATGGTGGCCAAGCAAGTGGGGCAATCAGATTTGAGGTATGATTTGGAATTCGTTGTCTGTTTACATGACTTGCTTTATGAGGAATTGGTGTCATCCCCTTTGGAGGGCCATTTGAAGGTTCACCACATACACTTGGATGGTATGATGGAGTATTCACCTTGTGGATCAGCCACTGGTATTATGCCTTCACATGTGGATGAGGATATGGGTGATGCAGATTCGGGAGAGTCTTTGGTCATTCATGGAGAGCTTGAGAAGGCTGCTTGCAATCATACTAATAACTCTTGGATGAAGCATGAGGCTGTCCTACTCTCGGGAATTATGGCACACATCATGGATGCATTTGCTTTTCATTGGCACACACTTGGAGGAATGAAGTCTCAATTGATATATGAACCCAGGCATGAGAATACTGTCATGACACTCGCCTGTGAGTTGCAAATGTTTGTGTTACAATGGGGCTATGTTGCACGGTATGAATGTAAGCATAAGGACATTGCTGTTCTAGCCCTAATTCACGAGTCTCTACTCCATGCTTTGGTGAGAGGTTCCTGTCCTACATTGTTATACATGGATCTCCTTAGGGGTACTTGGAGGACAACGATGTTTTGGTGATTTGGAGAGATATGGAACATTTCTCTTGGCATAATAATGAGGCACTATCATCCATTGTTGTTAGAGGTACTTCTTGCATCATCATAGGTCTGATTTTCAAATTTTGGGGGGCTGTTCTGACCTACATCAGCCAACTAGGGTGGACTAATATGCCTTTTCATATGCCCTTGACGCGAGTTTTGCACATCCAAAGGAGATCTTTTAGAGTCAAGGAGTTAGTTGGTGTTGATAGCCTTTCGAGATACATCCGTCTCTTCATAGCTGCTGGTTGTGACAGTGTGATGAATTGGGGTCCAAGAATTAACATGTTTGTTGCACTATTTCTTTTGGATCATGACACAAGTATTGGCTTGTTGATGTTTACATCATAGTTGAGCAACAGAGGTTTGGGGTACAAATGCCATATCCTTCGTCACTTGTTGGTCGTCTCACCAATCATGGACATGAGCCTGCAATTGCTTGAGGGCAAGCAATTCCCGAGACCAGAGGATTGTCATGTCCTCGTTTCTTGATGGGGTCTTATGTTCAAATTGGCGGCAAGAGTGTTTTTCAACACTATCTAGAATTTCAAAATAATATAAAATATAATCAAAATTTAAATTATTCTCAAATAATATTTAAATTTATAAATTTGATGACTGTGGCCGACCCCCTTCAGGAAGGCAAATTTACTTGGTGGATGACCTCCCTTGAGGAAGGCGTCTAATTTCCTATTTATACTTGCTCTTTTCTTGGTGGAAGGCATGACGAATCTGGATGAGAATAATGTCGATTGATGAGGGACGATACCCCCTTGTCAATTCGCTTCATGTAGGGATGTAGCCCTCTGTTTGTAGGTTCGTTACTTTCAATCATTCCGCATTTTCTGATTTGAGGTCAATTTCGTTGCATTTGTTAGATTTGGTGGAGGGAGAGCGACTATCTCACGTGGCCAAGCCTCCTGCTCTGGCCATGCCCATTCACTATCTCTTGAGCGATGGCTGCAACGATTGGATTAAACAACAAAACCGTCTATTTCTTGGAAGTGATTCATAAGAGATTATTTGCAAAAATCCAGGCTGCACACTCTGTGCTGTGCAGGCGATCAACTAAGGGAGAAGCTGCGATAGCTATTTAGTGCCACCATTGCATTTGGGGAGAACACTACCATCATGTCACCTTCTCGTAACATTGACCAGGCTATCGAGATCTATACGTGACTAACGAAGCATTCCAATACCCCTTGATTTTCGATGTTTGCTATAAATCGGGTTGGAGTCCCATCTCAGTTTGTTCCTATATTCACTTCGCTGTAATGAACAAGTATTAATTGCAAATTGACTCCAGTGTTTGTGACATTGTATCGCTATTCATAACTAATTGCCAGCTATCTTATCATTGTGTGTAATATCTGATGTTCATTTTGTAATTAGTATTATCTGTGAGTTAACTTAAACAAGTGCATTTTTAGATTTTGTTTGGTTCAATTTTGTTTCTATTGGAGGGGTGTTTATCATTTCTTTTTGAGCAAACGCATTACAGTTTAACATTTCTTCCTGAGCAAGTAAATGTGAGATGTCTGAATTGTTTAATCTCATGTTCGAGGGTGTTGCTTTTCCAAATTTGAGCAAGTTTATTACAATATTGTTATTATCTTTTGAATACAAGAGAGCATATTTCTTTGCTCCGTTGTTGGCTGGGTGTCTTCAGTGTTTTCTGCATTTCATTATTGGTTGGGCATCTTACATTAAATAACAAAGGAAGCAATTGCAAAGTTCAACTTAATAGGTTTTGAATTAAATAGCTCAAGATAGAGTAATAGAAAATGCTTTTGAAAAAAAATGTTAAATCTCAAAAGACCATAAATGATATTGAAATGTTCTCATCGATAACTATTTAGCAGATTTGTAAAAAGGTAAAGGGAGTGTTAAATATTTTTCCATTAGATAATAAAGACCTGCTAGTACAAAAGAAGAGAGCAACTATTTGAGCCACAATTTTAGCTATTATTATTCAAGTATCTTTTCCTTGATTTTGCATATAAGTAGATGATGAAGTTAAAAACATTGATGGATTTTGAGTTGAGAATTTGAGAGATTATAAGTACAAGTTTCAATGAAAAATCAAAGCACGAGGAACGTTCCCTTTCAATGGGATAGTTGTTGTTGAAATCTATCCGGGTTGTTAAAGAGAAAATATACAAGGCTTGCTTCAAGAGGGTTTAAGATAAGCCCACAAGACTAGGGCATGACTTCTCTCAAGGCATGTATTAGTTTGCCTGATATCTATTTAACATGCATGGAATGCTACACTATATATGTCTAAAGCATTCATGTATTGCTATTGTACTTTTTGTAGGCCTTCTGAACCCCCATGCATATGATGATCCTAAATGGAATGTAGTTCCTGAAGAAGTGCAGGGAATGCATTTAAGTAGTGAGTTTCACCAATTAACAAAGCATTAAGCTTGTAGAATATATAGGAAATTTAAATATAACCAAAACAGTCCTTCATTTTGATATAAAATATTGCTATAGTTCATTGTTTTTAGCACTATAAGTTGATTTTTATCTTTTTGATAGGAACCATTCTACTTCCGGTTCCACAATGTCTATATACAATTATGTATATACTTATGCTTCCCACTTGATTATACAATTGTCACTACCCTACTTGCTTGTCATTAAAAGTTCATGGCCAGTGTCAAATTGAAGCCCCAAATTATCACACTTTGTTAGCATTTGAAAAGGAAATTTGTCCCAACCAAACCTTGATAATCTAAACAACCACCTTGGTATTATTGTTGACAATTGAAATGTTAAAATTCTTTTGAATAGTTAGGATCACAAGATTTTGAAGAAAATAAACCTCTTTAGTTTGATATCAAGCCAATAGAGTTTCATTTCAGTTTAGTCCGACTTTCTATATTTACTTTTGGCAAGTACTCTTATAAGGTTCAAATATGTTAAAAAAAAAGATAGACGCCTTACTTAGTATTTATGATATTGTCTACTATTTCCCACTAAATTGTGTCTTTGAATTTATATACATGGAAAATATTACTACAAGCCTAAGGCAAATGACAGTAGTGTGGAATACAGAAAAAAAAGCAACACGTCTCTTAACCATTCCATGTTAATGCCCTTAACATCAATGGTAGAAGCATACCAGAGAACATGTCTTTTTTTTAATGTCCTTAACATCTATTAGAAATATATGTCCATTCAAGGTCGCCTACTTGTGATTTTCCTCAGCAACGTGATGAAATCTAGTGAATATTTGATGGTGAACCACGTCCCAATGGCTACCGCTCAATTTTGTGCTAAAAATCAACGAAAAAACTTGATTAAAATAGCAATTTCGCATGGTTAGGGTTTCATGATGGGTTGGTTGGGCAATTTTTTTTTGCGAATTTTACATGATTTTTTTGCAATTTAAGCCCTTAAAAATTGTTGAACATCGGTGAAAATCATGGCTGATTAAATCGGGATGTTTTGGGGAAAAAATTGTTTCAACCAAAGATTTTTTAAAAATCAGGATTTTTGAAATTTTTTTGGGATTTATGCTTCTATGCATGAAATTGACTTCAATCTTCAAGGGATCCTTCCCACTACTTAGGCGCCCCTCTCAAGGTGTTTTACGACTTCAAACACAACCTACAAACTAGACCCTCACTCCAACAACTCTTCCTGTAGCTGTATGGCCAGCTAGGTGAGCGATTTGCATTTCAAAATTTAAAACAATATTTCATCCTTCAAAAAACTTTGCAATAGGGTCACCTAGGTCAAAGGTCAGCTAATCTTTGGGTGAAATACCCATAACCAACTTGTCCATCATTTGCCCTTTGTGAGCAAAAAGGAAGGTACAGTTTGAGGCTGGAATAGTATGGCCAGTCTTGGAAAAATCTTCAAACTTATCAATTTTTTAAACACTCCAAAATATTCAACAAACACCTAATATCAACACATCAAACTTACTCTTCAAAATATCCTAAAATCTTTATCTTCTTCAAACCCAAATCACCAAAACCAAGCCAAAATCACTGTCAATATCAAACCAAGAACACCAACCAGCTGGGGTGGATGTTTCACCACCGAAACTAGTAACTAGAAGAGGGTTTTCATCCTCAAACAGCAAAAGAAGAACTCCCTGAGCTCATTCTAGCAGCATTTCCTTAAGTTGTCAAAACATGCATATCCAAGTGAGAGCTCAAACTCATATTTATAAACTGAGGGAAAAGTTAGGGCAACTTGCATTTGAATTTGAATGTCTTTTTCCCTCTCATTTCACTTTTTGAAATGACATGAAACTATCCTCAAGAGGGTCGACCCCCTTTTTTGAGCTCACAATATAAATTTTTTATTTAATTTATTCCTCCTCAACTATGGCGTCCACTTTTGGGGCATAGAATTGTTTTTAAAAACAACTTGCGTGACCACTTTTCTAGGCATTGGAATAGGGGAACATTTCATGAACACATCACCCTCACTTAAGTTATAAAGTTGTAAAATAACTTTATAAAGGAGAACTTAAGTGACAATAATCAAATATTAATCCGTCCACAATTAGAACTCACCAAGGCCATAATTGGAAAGCCGCTGCACTGAACAGATAGAGGAATACAGGTCAAGACAAGGTGCTAAAAATGGCACTTACTAAAAATAGCAATTTGCTAAAAATAGTGAGTCCAATCTCCCAATCCAACCAACCCGGAGCCCAATTGGAACTTACTAAAAGTAGCCACTGCCAAAAATAGCAACTTTGCCAGAAAACTTAGAAAACCCACAAAGGTCACTGGTAACATCAATTTACTCCTCTGAACAAGCTGACACAAACCCAGAAAGTTAGTGCCAACTACAAAGCAAGAGAACTTGTAAAAGGGAACATTACAGCCCTTAAATTTGCTGCATCAACAAGCTGTTCTTCTACCTCCAGCAGTGCCATTTGGGTCTTTTCCAAAGAGTCCTTGGTTGATTTAAGTTCATAGGTGAGTTCATCAACCTTTTCCTTCTTTTTCTTAGATGCATTTATGGCCATTTCTGCAAATTTGATGACTATCTCTGTTTTTAATTAAATGTAGATATTCTGGTTTCATCCTGTCCAAAGTATACTTCATTTCTTGCAAATCTACAAGAATGATTGTATGTTTAATCCCAGCAATATACACTTCATTTACCCTTTGAGCCCACTTACAATTGAGAGTTAGCACTTCAATAAGCCTTTTCATGCTATCTAGCTCGGTTATGACTCACACCTCTTTCTCTTCGATTACTAATAGTTGCCCTTTCCATTCATTTAGCTCTTTAGGCCTTTGTGCAATAGTGGCAAAATGACATTTCTTGTCTTGCTCTTGGCTGCAAACTCTAATACATAAGGTCTTGGAGGTGTTTTCATAAATGTAAGGAAAATTACTTGCGGATGCCACATGACCTTCTAAACTAACTGAAATATCTTTCCCTTTGTGAGAATGATTTGTATACATGAGCTGATGTAGTTTTGATGCTACTAGTTTCTTGTATGCTCCACTTCAGCTAACTGAAGAGCACACAAAAGATACTGAGAGGGCGAGCGGTGGGGAGGGTGAATCAGTATTTTAAACTTTTAAAACTTAAAACCATCAGAATCAGCGATGTAAACAGTAAGAGCAAGTATCAACAAGTAGAACACCAATTTCACATGGAAAACCCTTTCGGGTAAAACCACAGCAGATCACTAGCTTTCATTCACAACAAATGGGCACCCAGATTACAAAAGTGAGCACCAACTCACTGGAAGCACCAACTTCGTACAGCTGAAGCACCAACTCCAGCGTGAGCACCAACTCACTGAGGATAAACACAACTCTACATGCTTGACTTCGAACACAATCTGCACGTCTCCACCACACTCCAACTTTACCATCACATCTGTTTCTTTAACTCAGAAAATTGACATCCTTAACCAGCATTTCTCCTTCTAGCATTCTTCTTTAACAATAGTATGGAGCTTGCAATTTACAAGGGAATAATATCACAACTCTTGCTGTTGCAGCATTCACAAACTTCACCCCTCAACTGCTGAAGAAACTGCTATAAATTTTAATGCCAAATATTGTCTACAGCTGATAAGAGAACAGCAGGAATAAATCTGTAGTGAATTTTCAGTCACTGCTACAGATCACAGAATAGCTCAACCAACCTTGCTACTCCCTCCAACTGACTTTTCCCCATCAGAATTTGTTAGCAAAAGTCAGAAGGAAAGTAGACACCTCTAAAGTGATACAAGGCTCTCTACAGAACCAAGTGATTCCCCCAATAATCATCACGCCATCCTTGCAGGTAGTATGGACTGTGGAAAACCATACAGCCTCATTCAGAAACTAAATGAAATAAGAAACACTTGTTTCAAAGCTCCAAATTAGTCGCTTAGCTGGGGAATAAACATGGGTACGATACCCAAACAGTAAATATTATCTTCCTTAACTCCTGTGAATCATTTAGTATGTACAGCCTGGCTCACGCAAATGAAAGGAAACAAAGGCATCAAGGATATTCTTCCAGAACTAAACACACCTGGTAGTATGAATCATGGCAGTTAGATGAAACCAGCAAACATCACCTGTCAGAATCAATAGTGCATCGAACTCTCACCATACTCCCGTATAAGCTCAGAAAAAATTTCGCATATGAACTGAGCGCACAACACACAAAACTCTAATTCACCAACACTCAGCAAATTCAATACTACTAAAATCTGCACTGATTAAATCATTTTCTTCATGGTCTAAAATTGCAAATAGCATTTATCATATCACATCCTCCATCAAAATGCTAACTCATTGAAACGTCCTCCAACAATAGTGATGGCACCACAAAATGCATCCATAACCATTGACTCCACCATGAAAGCCGCCGTTATCAGAATGAAGACGTCAAAGGTTCAGAAAATGCCTTCGAATATTTTTCACAACCACACACTCACACGTGAATTAGCTCCCAAGGTTTTATTCATTGTTCAATGCATACAAAAGAGTAGCGACAACAATATTAATGACCATGACTTGAGAAAAGTTTTGAAGATCAATAATCTCGTCGACATGGTTTTGAGCCGCCTCAAACAATAAACGAAAGGGCTAAAGATAGCCGACATAGGTAGGAAGAAGTGAATACGCTATAGTGGCTCAAGCCGCTCAACATAATAGAAACGGTAGTGAATATAAAAGCCAACAATGAAAAAGAATAAATATGTTAGAAGCATTTCAAACTAAGTCAGCCTGTAGTTGCAAGCCGCCACCACAATAATGAATCGTGCCAACACAAAGGACTCGACCTTGAATATTCAAATATGACTTGGCACTATTGCTGACAAGGACTCCTACAAATCTTTGACATCAATGACAAAATGTCCAACACTAACCACCCAAGGAAGGTTTTGAATCATCAAGTTTTGAATTTTTCCCATGGAAGGCTGTACCATAGTTTGAGGACTCTCTGAGTCTCGGAAAAGACTCTTGGGACTCTCGAGTCTTAGGGCTCACTGAGTCGACTCGCCAAGGACTCCTGAGCCGAGTCCTGGAGAGTCTAGGCTAGGACTCCCGAGTCCTGGTAAGTGACTCGCATGAGTCCTAGAATCAGATTCTCGAGTCCCAACTTAGGACTCTTGGCATCGCTTGGAATTAATGAGTATGAATGTTTAAAACTTGTTTTTTGTTTTTTTTTTTTGTCATTTGAAAATTTGAAACTACGAGTATGAATGATGAAATTTCAAATATTGAGTGTTTGAAGGTCATATAAAATGTGTAATATTTGAATTATGAGAAATTGATAATTAAATTAGGCTCTTATGTTCTCTAACTGCATTAATTTATATTTGTTTTTTTTGTAAAACTATGGTTTTCTTCTTTTTCGAGTCCCAGTCGAGCTTTTTTCCGAGTCCGTGCCGAGTCCTATTTTGGGTTGCCAAGTCCGTGCTGAGTCCGAGTTTTCTAACTATGGGCTGCACTGCTGCTTCCCAATCATCAAGGGTTCAACTATAGTAACGAGACTCGGGCTCGGCGAGGGTGACTTGACTCGGGACTCGGTGGCCAGACTCGACACAGACTCAACAAAATGAAAAATCCAAGAAATTTAGAGATTTTTAAGGATTTAAAACTTGTTTCATGCACCCTTTATTAAATAAAACTTAAAGACACAATAACATGAAACATCATTAAATAGAATCTAATTTGATCACATACACAAGTATACATTGATCACGTAAGTATAAACGCAAATTGTAGATGAGATGCTAAAGGAAATAACACACTTAGATATATAAATATAGTCAAATGTATACAAAACTCATGGAATATGAAATCCATGACATCAAATGTTCCAAACAAATATGAAATATCAAAAGATTCAAAACAATAACTAGAAGTCTATGGCTCAAAGGAGCCTGCATCCTTCCTGCGAATGCGTCTAAGATAGGTCCTGGATGATGTAGTAGCTAATAATCTCAAGTTTGAGGGCAATTGCCCCAATGGGGTTGAGGGGTAGCACCCTTTGTGGGGGTCTAGGGGCAGTGTCCCCATTGGGGTCAAGAGGCAGCGCCCCTAGCGGGGGTCTGGGGGCAGTGCCCCTAGTGGGGTTAAGGGGCAGTGGCTCCAATGGGGTCTAGGGGCAACGTCCCTTGCGGGGGTCTGGGGGCAGTGCCCCTAGCGGGGTCTAGAGGCAACGCCCGTTGCGGGGTCCCGGGGCAACGCTGAGTCTTGGCGATTCTTGGCGAGTGTCGTTTCCGTGGGTTCAACTATCCACTATCTCCTTCAATTCATCATCCTTCGTAGCCCTAAGAGTTGCCTTGCTTTCTCCTTCATGCCTTAGACTATGATCATGGAGATAGTCAATCTACATATCATCTTTCCTCATCATGCTATAGTGACTATCTCCATTTGGCCATCACCTATGATCTCGTCTACAAGTCTGGTACTTAGCTCCTAGGAGTGGTCTATGAACCATTAACATCGATCCTTCAAACTGTGGTTAGAATGCAAACAAACCCTATATGGTTCCTCACAAACTTCCTTTCAATCCAAATGCAAGAGATGACAAACTCAATGGCGATATCAATGCCTCTATGCACTTTGATCCTCAAAAGATCACTTGGATTCCATATGTGAAAATGATTTTGAACTTGATTGAAGAGTCCGCATGCCCTATACTGCAAGTTGTATCCCTTACTTTGTCACCTTTTTTAGCACGCTTTCCATGATGACAAGAATTTTTTAGTGACATACGAGGAAGCAACAAATCTAAAATACGATCATCTTTCTCATACCTTAGGCTGCCAACAAGGAGTTCACTCTCCTTTGTCGAAATAGGCATTGTGAAGATGCTCTCAACACTTCAATCCTTGTGACCAAGAATTTCTGCATTAGAGTCAAAATTTTTTCTTTCAATTACATGCCTATCTATTTGGTGATTCTGAAATTCTATTTTGTGGGGTAGAGGCGCAAACTTTAAAAAATTCTTTTCAATTATAGGAATTTTACGTCAATTTGTGATGGCTATTTTTCCTTGACTTCATTAATACAAACATTTTGTTTGTTAGAAGTTATTAGCATACCTTTTTCTATCAAGGACCCTTCACCTTCAACTTGTATGGTGGACTCTTTCGGTTCTTGCTCACTTATTTTTGGTAGTTCTGGTTTTGGCCTTTCTTCTTCTTTTGGCTATGCTCTACAAATTCTTCTTTGACCTAATCTTGTAATTTTGTCTGTAGTGTATCTGTCACTGGTTCCATGGCTTTCTTTGTCCCTTCATCTTATTTTTTTGACATTACCTCCATGAAGTGAATTTGTCCTTTGTCTTGACATATGTGACTTTGCTCCCAACGTTCTTTACATGAGAAGCAAAGTTTCTTTCATTGGAGTTCATTTTTGCTTTCATCTTCCTTTCTTGTGATAGGGGATTCTTCTCTTGTTGGCTCGAAAGAGGTGTCATAGGGTGGATTTTGCTTTGTGGTATTAACTATTAGTCTATTTTAGCAGTGTATTCCTCTTGATGACCCCCATAACAATCTTTTGAGTTTTTGGCTCTGGCTCTTTCTCTCTCAACTCTTTTATGTTCCTTTGTATTTTCATCAATAGATCTTAAATGCTATTTTGATACTAAACTAGTTTCTTTTGGGTTCGAGGACCATTTTGGAGTTTAATGTTGCAGAATACAGCAAATGATAGATCATCCCGAACTTATAGCTCAAGAGCTCTTTATTTAGTATGAAGGGCTGAAAAATCTTTTATTAAATCAGTTGCCTCGTCTTTTGGTCGATCTTTAATTCTATGAAGGAATTTGGGTTGGAAGGATTGGATGAAGAACCAATAGTTTGGTTAACCCTTGATGCACTTCTTTCGGCAGGTGATTCTAGTATTCCAGGAGCTTTCTACCCTTGGATGAATTGCATCATCATTGCCATTGTGTCTTTGAGTGCTTGAGACATTTCTCTTTGCTCCACATTCAGATTGATCACTACTTCAAAAATTGCCCATGCTTTTTCTTCCTTTGTCAAATTGTGCCTCCTCCTTTTTGCCATCTTGTATATCCTCTGATACACTACAAACTACTATTTAACAAATTGCATTAGTCCTTGTTCCACAAGTTGGTAGGATCAAGGCGCTAATACTGCTGTAATATCCCCAATAGGAATATTATGTGAAATCTAAGTGATTAACTCCACTCAACACAAATGTTTGGATCTTACGTCAAAATCAGATCTACTACAATAGATATTATCCTCAATATAATATGCAGAAATGTATTAAAAACCCTTAAAAATGTGACAATTAACACAACTGTCCACAATAACTGATTAATCTTATTATTCAAAGTGATTTAAACTTTTACTCAATTCTGTATTACCAGATCTTTCTGGAACAGCGGCAGCAAATTCTATTATTTGAAAATGTAGAAAATCTATAGTTATGGTGATAAAGTAGCCACCTCAAGATTACAAACCCTAGGCACTAAGGTAGCTGCCTAGCACCCAAACACATAGGTGTTGTAGGAACTGCCAAAACAGCAAGAGTGGTGCTATTATATTTGTTTGATGCCAGCAGCAATGGCATTTAGGAATGCCATCCCTGACAGTGATCTCTGCCTTGAGAACTCGCCATGTAATCAGCAATTCGTTGCAGCTCAAACACAATCCCTGTGTGGAATTGCACTAGTCTGGATCAAGGGTTTCCATCCACTAATCTAGTTATGATTTCCGTCCTTCAATCTCTAGTTATAGACGAACAAGATATCTAATCTATTTGAGGGAATCAATTATTAAAACAAGCATACCATCTTTAATCCTTGGCTTAGATGAAATAGGCACTCAAGTGTCCAACTCTCCCTCCATAAGACTGCCAAATTCTTCCCTTTTTCTCTCCAAAAGAATCCCACTCACAACCTTTGGCCAATGCCATTTAAGAAATAAAAACTTTATCACATAACACAAAAGACCCCATAACTTGGGCGCCCATTTTAACAACACTTGAGTGGTTCTTTAGTATAACACCCTTAAATAATATAATTCATTTCCCTAATGATAGTTCCCTAAGCCCACAAGAAATGGGAAATCTGCTTTTAGATCATCATGGAATTGTATTGGAAAAGGGGACATTACACACAATGATCTATCATTAGGATGAAGAAAGATGTGTTAAGATTGTGAATTACATCTCACTAAATATATTCAAGATGCTAAAAATGGGCAACCTAAGGAAATAAAACCTGAAATAATTAAATGAAAAAGTCACTATCATTGTTAAATTATTAATTAATTGTAACCTTTAATTCAATATTAGTAAAGGCCTTTTTTTAGGTGGAGAGTTCTAAAAAAACTAAATTAAATTAAGATTAGTCTTCCACAATTAGTTTAAGCTCATTCTCTCATCTCTATTTAATTTTGAGTATGATGGCTATTCTCAACAATCTCCTTCATGTGTCGTTTAAACTAGTTTTCTCCCATTGGTAAAACTTTAGTGTATATATATATTTGTGATATATTAATCAGGTGCAAGGGGGCCTAACCCCAAATACAACAATAAACCGTACTGAGAAATAGTGCAAAATTACAAAAAAACTTCAAAAACGACGTTTCCACCGTTCCTTGCCATACTGTCTTTTCCACCTTATTCTGCAAGCTCCATTGCCACCACCTCCTCTTCATCACCCACCACCTCCAAACGCCCATCCTCCTCCTCGGCTGCTGGCAGAGCTTGTCATGCCCCCGAAATAGCAACATTAAAACCCCTAATGTTGAAATACAAATGAATAAATAAAACGAATAACAATATAATTATCAAAAAATATAAATATAAATATTAACAATTCAATATTATTATAATTATAATTATCATAAGATAATATTTTAATTATAATTATCAAAAACAACAAAATAAGGAAACATATAATAATTTATTAATTAATACATAACTTAATATACATTAAGTGAACAGCAGCGACCAATAACTATTTTAATATATTTTAATGTGCAGTGATAATTATATAAGCATAGCGATTATATTCAAGAGAGAATGGCAGTGGCTAATACAGAAATTTACATGTTATAAGAATGAAGGTGCAGCGCTTATAATTTAAGGATAAATAAAATTAAAGTTGTGTCATCAAAGACAGCGATCACTTCATAATTAAAGGTAATGTCTTTTGAGAGAGATGCCTCCCTTCAGAAAAGATGTCTCTTTCACATAGAGGCATAAGCATATAAAAATAAGATTTGTGTGGAGAGAAATAGATATCTTGAGAAATACCATTTTACATTCAGGCAATTATTAGGTCAGAATATAAAAAAGAGAATATATTCTGAGTATTAGAAGGAGAAAATACAAGGAAGGCAATCTGCAGATCAGATACATCAATCAGGCTCTGCAAATATATAGCAAAACAGCAGATATAATCAAAGCAAGAAAGGAATATTTTCTGAGTATAAGGAAGGGGAGAATAAGAAGAGGAAAGCACTGGTATATACAGCGAATAAGGATAGAAATAGGAGGATTTTCTGAGTGCAGCAGCAGATACATTAATATGATATCTTAGATGTGGGAGAGGAAATATGTGGGAAGAAAGCGTTGGCTCAAGGAGAGATAAGGGAAGACAAATGATAAATCAATAAGGGAAGTAAGTTGAATATGATCACATATATATAGAAATATATAAAATCATATTAAGTGATTATAGGAAGATTGAAATCAATTAGGAATATATATATATATATATAACACACATGATTAAGCAATAATAATGCTTGCAGCAATTATCGAGCCTTATGAGTAATTATTTTGCTTTAATAAAAGTATGAATAATAGATTCTTATCTGTTTGATCTACCCTAACGATATACTCTGAGTGTTAAAAACAGATGAATCGATCAAGGAGAAGAAACATACAGATCAGAAAGAAAAAGAGAATCAGACCCGTGTATCACTGCATGTTGCTATTATCAGATATATCAATATAATCAGGTGTATTTTCTGTAAATCATTGTTTACCTATGTATGCATATTGCTTATAAGGTAATAAGAGTATTTAATGAAGGATTTCTTATGATGGAATCAGAATTATTCTTGACTGTCTGAAACCTACCCTGTGGGAAGGGCCAGGGGTGAAGTGGTAGGGGCCAAAAGAGCCCACTTGTGACTTCCGCCCAATTCCACAAGAAGGGCGGGCCAGGGGTGAAGTGGTAAGAGCCCAAAGAGCCCTCTTGTGACCTTCGCCTGATCCCACAAAGGTGGCAAGTGTCTTTAGTGGGTTGAGACATTGATGGGGAAAGTAGGTACATGTTGCCAAGGGAGAGGGCTGTGGTATACACCCTCTTAGGCTTGGTATGGAAATGGCTTTGGGCGGACCTATCATGTCCCTTCTCCCAAAATCCTAATATGTGTGCATTGTTGATAATCCTAATATATTGTTCATGCGGTGATTGCAGGATTCCATTCCAGGATTGCATCATTAAAAAGATATTTATTTAATAAGATGAAACCCTAACCCTAATTTGTTTCATTTTGTGATCAGTAGGCAAATTCTAGGGAAAATTAGGTTAGGGGACATTACAGAGCTAGGATGGCGAATTCATCTTCTAGGACCTGCGCCCTCGACAACTCCTTCAACAAGTTGATGTTCATTGCAACCTCCGCCATATGGGTCTCTTGATCTTCACCCACACTCCACAAAATAAAGGGGACCCACGGTCCATTGATTGGGAGAACTAGTTGTGGCCAAACATCACCTACCGGCCTAAGCCCCATCCCATCGACTACCATCTCCAAGTAATACTCCAATGCTTCACGCCAACGTGCCTTCACTAACCGCCGTATGAGAAATTGAACCATGGCCTTCTCCTCTCACACTTGCAACAACCACGCCATGAACATAGAAGTTATATCCGAGTTCAGGCGAAAACAGTAGGTGGAGAACATAAATCTTGCTCCGAGAATTCGCTTGATGGCGTCCAACGTTTTTGCATCTTCTGCATTAAACAACCGTTTGAGATGAGTGTCCGACATCACACCTTGGAAGGCCATTTGCCTTTCCTTCGCCCCCAAGCATATCGTGGTTTCCATGATCAAATTGGCATTTTTGCTTGCTATGAAATAATTCAAAGACTTCCCACCACCACCACTGTCCTTCTGCAATTAAGTCTCCTACCACCTCTTGTCTCGAGCTCAGGGATCCGTATCTCTCCAAGCTACATCACGTGTGTGAGGTGACCAATATTAATCACCGACTCCCCATCGTAATTCTCAACCATCATGATAGCCTCCTTAGAAAGTAGGTCGGCCTCCGCATTCCCCTCCCTGTAAACATGTGAAATTTTAAATTCTTCAAATCCTTCTAATTCCCTTACAATTCGATTTAACCATTTGTACAGTTTCCAATTCGGAATTGCCTTCTTGTGAATTGCGTTAATTACTACCATAGAATCTCCTTTAAGATGAATTTTTCGCCAACCCATTCTCTTGCAGAGAATTAGTCCCCACCAAGCAGCTTGGAATTCAACTTCATTATTGGTTCCATCCCGCAAATGTTTTACCCACCTCACTAACCATTCTCCATTATGATTCCGTATGATGCACCTGGCTCCAGATGGCCATGGGTTACCTTGGGCAGCCCCATCAAAATTTACCTTCATTCACCCTTCATTTGGTGGATGCCACTATGCATCCATTCTAGGATTTTTGTTAAGATCATCCTTACGAACCCCATAAACAAGGGAAAACTTTAGCATTTTCAATGCAAATATGATGCTTTGTTTCTAAAGAATGTTTCATCAATGCAAACTTGGTTGTAAGCTCAAGTTTTATGTTTGCACTATGTTCCTTTTCCCTTGTACTAATGGGGCAGCCTATTTTCCCAATGTATGACATCATGCATAGTGTAGGCTGTCCCATTAGTACATTGGGAAAATTGGCTGCACCATTAGTGCAAGGGTGAAGTAAGATAGTGTAAACATAAAATGCGAGTGTGTAAGCAAGTTTGCATTGGTGAACCATTCTTTAAAATTAAAACACCACATTTGCATTGAGGTAACTGAAGTTTTAGCAAGGAAGGAAATGACTGTATAAGCACTTGAGAGAGGTTGTTGAGATTACCAAGCATACTCAAATTTTGAATAGAAATAGGGGGTTGAGTTAGCCGTCTAGAGAAGCCTATTCTTAATTTAATTTAAAATCTTGCCATTTAAGAAAAAGATATTTAATAATGTTGAATTAAGGATTATAACTAATTAATGGTGATAATGGCTAGTTCTTTCTATTCTTTTTTGTTCTGTTTCTTTAGACTGCCCATTTTTAGCATCTTGTTTATATTTAAAGTTTATCATCTGCAATCCTAACACATCTTTCTTTGTCTTGATGATGGATCATAAAGTGTGATCTGAAATGTTAATGCAAAATCTCCTACGCAATCCTTCAAGAAGTTTTCTTTTCATGTTTTTTGCTTAGTATTTAGTTAGTTTTTGCGAGGATCCTTTTACCCTTATTTAATGTAACTGAACATGTTTTTGAGACTTATTGACCTACGTTAGTCATTCATTGACATTAAATATAATTAATCTTTCTATTATTTTATATAATTCCCCATATGTATTCTAGCATATTTAGAGCACATTTCATGATTATGGTATCTTATTTGGCAATTTTCCAGTAATGGGTTGTAAAGCGTAGGGTCAAATAAAATTTGATTTATAGGCATTGGAGAGCAGCTAAATTCCAATTTTAGATGCAATGAATTAATCTGTATTATCTTGCAACACAAGCCATAGACTATAGTTATATATTTTACAATTTGAAGTGGCCTACGTTGACATACATGTTCATGCCCTTGACATTTCACTTTTTGGGTTCTCTAGTTTTTAGTAGATGAAGCACTTATATGTTTTACGATCTGTTGTAGTGTTTGTGTCATGCTAAAAATTGTGGAGTGCAGTTTACTCTGTTCCTTAAGAACTTCAGAATTTCTTGAAACTTTGCTACTAATACTTGAACAATAGATTGACATTGTGTGTTTAGACAAGAGTTGTTTTTGGGTTGTGTTTGATTGTTTTGTGATTAGAGCTAATGTGTATGGTGTGGATAACTAGGTTGGAAGTTATCATCACATTATAATATTATATTAGATGTAGATTTTTAAAATCTCTTATGCAAAGGATCTTGAATGTATAATTTATTTTCGTTGTATGTTCCAGAGGTGCACTTATGGATGATGCCACGATATTGCCATGTGGACACTCCTTTGGAAGTGGCGGTCTCCAGCATGTCCTTGAGGTGGTGGGTCATTCAACTAATTTTTTATCTATACTTGTTTCATTTGTGTAGTGTGTGATGTTGTGGTCTATAGGTTCAAGAAAAGTTTCTTAACTCTTGATGTAAAATTAGTTAGTTTTTTAATTTTGTTTTGAATTTTGTCAATGCTCCTATTTATTGTCTTATCTTGCTAGGGTTCCTTATTTTTTTTAACCCTATTACTTCTCTATCATAAGTGGGTAAGATGCTTGTCAAACTAGATACTCCTATATGCCTTCTTATGCAACATGTGAAACTAACATATCAGTATTTGCTTCCATGACCACACCTTTTCAGGACATTTCTTGAAAATAAATGTAAAAATTGATAAAATAGTAGACCATTTCAAGGGGTTGACCTCCAATAATCATAAATAATAATATAAATTAAATATTAGAAGTATAATGGTTTGGAAGAGCCATTCTCTTCCTTATTTATATGCATAACCATGTAGGAACACACCTCTTCATCTTAATGAAGTCGGCTTAAAGAATAACTAAAACTAACAAATGAAACTATTAAGGGTAAGTATGCCACAAGTGCTTATCTTTATTACACTTAGGAATATAGAATATTAGGATCATAACATTCTCATTCTGTTCATAAAAGCATTGTCCACAGTGCTTAGCAACTCTAGAAGCATTTGAATGAATTGTTCATCATTTGATGGTTTACTATAGATGAGGATGTCATCAAAGAATACCAACACCAAATTTTGAAAAAGTTGGCAGAACACTGAATTCATAACACTTTGAAAAGTTGATTGAGCATTAGTGATACCAACTGACATTACTAAGAATTGATAATGATCCTCATGTGTTCGAAAGGTAGTCTTATGTATATTCTCTTCCTTTAGTTGAAGTTGATGATAACCTAAATGTAAATCTAACTTAGCAAATAAAACTACATCTTTCAATTCATCTAATAATTCATCAATAACAGGAATAGGAAACTCATCTTTAAGAGTGAGCTTGTTGAGCTCCTTGTAATTTGGGCACATTCTATGTTAATCATCCTTCTTGTTAACAATAATAATTGGAGATGGTTAGGCATTTTTGTTGGGATGAACAATGCCTAAATCCAACATTTTCTTAACCAATTTTTTTATTTTTGACTTTTGTTGATCGTGTTGAATGATCCCTTGAGGCTTTAGTTGATCATTTAGTGAATGACATCTAGACCATTTGCTATCACAATTCCAACATAGGCCTTTTTCTCTTTTCTTTGCCTCTTGTTGATGAGAGAGCTTAGTAATTTGTCTTGGATTAAAAAAGTTGTCCCCATTTCCATCAACATGATTAGTCACATTTATGTCTTTCCATCCTATGATTTGAGCTTGTGTGGAACTTTTGGTGGAGTTCTGTTGCTCAATATGCAATGCTTGTTGAATAGCTTTCTTAATTGTACAAGGTTCCAACAAACGAACATCATGCTTATTTTGGTCATTAAGTTTGTTGATGTAGAGTTGTAGCCTTTTATAAGGTGTCACATATTGAGCCCAAATCACCAATCTAATATGCCCAAAATTTTATTCAGCTACAAACTCTTTGTTTTAAATTTGTTAGTTGGGTGAAATAGCTTCTCTTGCATGGATGTTCATAGTGGATTGCTAGGTCATTATTGAATTCTTTCCATCTAATCCCTTGGCTTTGCTTGTCATTCATCATTCATTGGTACCAATGATAAGGTTTACATTCTAAATATAGCTAGGCTATGTCAACCATTGCATTGTTTGTTATATTACGAAGATTAAAATATTGTTCCATGAGACTTATTTAGGAAGTCACATTTGTTCTATCAAACTTATGAATGTTTGTTTTGGATAGCTTTAATTTTGAATCTTGATTTTGTCTGTTAAGGTTATACTTGCCCAGGTGGTTTTGTTGGGGCTTCAATTTAGAGAATAGCTTTTGTTTTAACCTATATAAACTCTCATTTAAAGTTGTTGCAAATGGCGCAAACAAATTATCCTTATAAAATGTACCATTGTTTCACATCTTGGTGAAAATTATCCCTCAATTTTAGGTGGTGTACAATAAAGAGGATCATTGGATTCTGTATTTGTAGAAAAGTCCTTTAATCCTAAAGATGACATGGTTTCTACTTTCTAATGTGTTTGTTTTTTGAATTCAAGATTTTATTAGGTAAGGGAAGGAAGTATACAATGCGTGTTGTAACCAAATACTTAAAACATGAGCTATAATTGAATTTGAATTTCGTCATTTGACCAAACTTTGACCTCTTAATTATGGAATTAATCCTTCCTCTAATAAGAAATCATAAAGAATTGATCCTTCCTTTTTGCTCTTAATAATTTGTTCCCACCTAACAAGGTTAAACTTTTTCTTATTGTCATGCTTTCCTCCTTTCCACATAAACTACCTAATCAGCTGCTCCATCTTATTCATAATAACCTCAGGTGCACAAGAGAATTATCATTTGGTAGATAGGGAGAGTGGATAGCACATATTTTATTAGAAAGGCCTGGGGAGGAGTAGTCAGCTGGAGATAATTGCTGATATTTGCCCTTATTTTACAGATAATCTTTTCCCAATGTTGAGCTTTGTGTAAGTTAAAAGAAATTGGCACCCCCAAATGGGAAAGTGTTTGCTCATGACTTACCTTAAAACTCAATATTTTGGAAATCGGCAGCTTCCCTGAGGTTGCTATGAGAAAATTATATGACAGATTTGTTTTTATTCACCAAGCAACTATTTGCTACCAAGTAGATTTTGAGAGTAGAGTCAAACCTCCTTGCATGCAACAAAATGGCATCAGTGGCAAATTGTGCATGATTTAGTTCCATTCATTTGTGAAAGGTAGGAATACCGAGGAGGATTTTTTGCTGTCTTTTCTTTTCAAGAGCTTGTCCCAGGATCTTGGCATATATGATGTACAAAAAAGGAGAGAGAGGACATCCTGGCCTTAAACCTCTTGAGTCTCTGAAAAAATTTGGCGGGCTGCCATTCACCAAGGGAGCAATCTAGGGGCAATTAATGCATTCCCTTCTCCATCTTGCAATATTATCATTAAATCCCATTTTGTGCAATGTACTATAGATATCTTCATGGTTCAGACGGTCAAAAGCAATAGCCATATCCAATTTAATGGCCATGATTTTCCTGTTTTCTTCTTTGCTAGAACATATGGCTTCCTGGGTGAGGATGATCCCTTTAGAGATGTGCTTATGAGGGACAAACGATTTGCTCTTCTAAAATAAGCAAGCGTATAATCCTGTCGAGCCTTTTGGAGATTGTTTTAGTGATGATTTTGTAGGAGTTGCAAAGAGATATGGTTCTGCACCTATCAGTACGCACTGCCTACGCTTCTTTTGAAATTAAGACTAAAAAGGAAGAGTTAATGCCTCCATGGAGTCTATGATGCATCTGGAGTCCACCTTTGCCAAAAGTTCATTTTTGGTAACATCCCAGAGATCTTGGAAAGTTTAGCATTTAATCCATTGGGGCTAGGAGGTTTGTCCCTCTTCATGCTAAATGTGACCCTTTGTAAAACCTCCATAGTCACTCCGTTGAAACAATCTCTATTTTGTTCCTTAGAGATGGAAGAGGGATATTAGCCAAGAGGTTTTGTAGCTTGGATTTTCTGTCCACCTGTTCTTCTTGGTAAAGTTGCTTGAAGTGACTGTAGATCTTCACTTTGATGTCTTTCAGTGATTCAAAATAGTGCCTATCAACAGATTGAAGTTCTGTTATGGTGTTAGAATTTCTTCTTTGTTGAGTTTTTCTAAAGAAGTACTTGGTATTACAGTCTCCTTCACAGAGCCAAAGCATTCTAGATTTCAGTCCCCCTATAATCTCTTTGTATGAAAAGGTTGAGAAGCTGATTGGTATAATTTTGTTGCTGTGCTAAAAAGTCTTTAGAGGGGCTCTCTTCTTCTATCTTGTTTTGAACTGATTCAAGCTGGAGCTTAAGGGTGAAAATACTTTGATTTTTACTGTGTGACTGAAGCCATTGTCTTATGAAAGTTCTTGTAGCTTGTATTTTATTCATCCACTGCTGTCTTGGAAGGAGGTGTGTGAGAGCTTCCTGTTGGGCCTTTTTAACAATTTGATGAAAACCCTTCCTCAAGCCAAATGGAGGAATATTTGAAGGGAATGGAACCCGAGTTAATTTTTTGTTTATAAAGTAAATTGATAAGCTTGTGATCAGAGGTGAGATTCAGCAATTCAGAATTGGAAAGCAGAAACCTCTTTAAAAGCTCCCAAGAGATTAAGAGTCTATCCAGCCAGGCTGCAGTTTATGCACCACCATTTCTCTTGTTGGACCATGTGTATTTTCCTTTCCTTGGTTTAGGGGTTCTATATCATTTGTTTTGATAATATCTTTTACAAGTTCAGAATCTCTGTCCCAGATAGGAAGACCCCCCTCTCTTTTCGTTTTGACTTGGAACAAGATTGAGGTCTCCAGCAAGGACCCAATTCTTTTGAATGTTTTGACTGGCATTCTCTTTTATGGAGGCCCAATATGCACTTTTGTCAGAAAGGGTGATTAGAAGAATACACGTTTGTGATAGAGAGCATGAAGTTTATGTTCTTTTCTCTTAGGGTGGTTCACATCCAGTTTGCATTCAAAAGCAATTCTTCTAGCTTGAAATTGGAGGACCAGGCTGTGATAATCCCACTTGAAGCCCCATTTGAGGGTACAATAGTGCTTTCACAAGAAGGCTAAACTCTTTTAACAATGGAGCTTACCTCTGAACTTGCTGATTTAGTTTTCTGTATTAGCAAAATATCTGGTTTTCTATTGCACAAAAGATCTCTAAGACAATTCTTTTTGTTATTATTGACTAATTGTCTCATAGTACAAGAAAGAACTAGCATTGTTTACTAGGTTGCATTTGTTTCTGAAGTGCAATTCTAGTCTAGCCTGCGTGCTAGCAGCAATATTTTCTGTGCCTCTTTTGTACACACCTCTGTGTTTTTTCTCTTCCCTCTACTAGATTGAGCTTTGAGATTATAAGAAAGGAGCTCTTCATCGTCTATGAATTGCTTTCTGCTTTGGATGGGGATGCTTTAAATCTATGTTACTGGTTCGTTGGGTGCAGGGGGCAGGTCCGGGTATGGTCCGGCCTGGGTCCGGGAATCTGCCTGTGGGTTCGTGTAGGATAGTCTTGGGCGAATTTGTGACGAATTTCAATGTTTTAATTTGCTATCCGAACAAATTTCCTTTTATATATTATTAAATGTCACAATTATCATCCTTGCCTTTCAACCGATTGAGGCTGCAGCGAAGTTGAAAGTAGGAAAGGAAAAGGTGAGCAATTTGCACTTCTATTTCCATGACACAGTTTCAGGACAAAACGTGACGGCCGTGGATGTGGCGTCTGCTCCATCCACTTTTTTCGGAATGATAAGGGTGATTGGTGATCCGTTGTACGGACTGGCTAGTTAAGAGGGGATTCAACTGCTAATGGCGGTCACATATGTTTTTCAGAGTGGAGAGTTTAATGGAAGCACACTTGTCGTGGTGGCTCACAACCTTGTGTTTAACAAGGTTAGAGAGATGCCATTGTGGGAGGAAGCAGGAAATTCAAGCTGGCTCAAGGGTATGCCCTCACCAACACACACTCCTTCGACCCCAATGCCGGAAATGCAATCGTCCATTACAATGTCACTGTGCTTCATTACTAGTATTAGTTATGCTGATTGATGCTTCATTACAATGTTGTTGTGCTTCATTACAATGCCAATGTCAATGTCAATCATCCATTGGGGAGCATGAATCAAGTTTGTATTTGATCTCTTTCGAATAATCGATTTGTGTGTTGCAGGAAATTCTGTTCAATCATTAATAGTTTTTTAGGTTTATTAATTTTTAAAATTAATATTATATATTATTATATATTAATATATTATATATATAATATTAATATAAATTAATTTTATTAGTATTATATTATATATCAACTTTATTATTTATTAACAATTTAATATTAACTTTCTTTTATAATTTTATTGTGATATTATAATATTATACATTATTAATATTTTATAAGGCTAATAAGTAATAAATATTATTATACATTAAAAATATATATATTACATCTAGTATTCTTGATTTCCAGCTATAAATAGGTATATATTTATTATTTTTGTATCAACGAACCCAAAATGAACCGAACCTCCAAATTTTTTTTGATCGAATCGGCAAACCGAACCCTCGAACCCGAACCCGAACCAGGACCAGTAACTTAGCTTTAAATGTAAAAAAACATCAGCAATTTTTCTCTTTATTTAATTTTACTGCATATTTTGGGCTCCCAATATTTTTATGGGATTTTTCCAATGAAAATATCTTTATCTTTTGGGATGCTGAGAAATTCCCAAGCATGATATTTGCTTCTATTGTTGATAAAGTAAATAGCAAGGTGTTGAGCTGGTTAGAAATGGAGAAATTAATTGGCATTGGCAGTGGTCGATACTGTACAACTTCCATAACACCAATTGTAGACAATTACGAGTTTGCCTATGCTTTTTTAGGGAGGGTGGAGGAAGAGGGGGTAATAATGTAGGCAATATAAGAAGTACTTGGTTGCATTTAGTATACAGTTGAGCACCAAGTAGACCAAGTTTGATTAATCTATCAAACACAGTTTAATTAAGTTCAGTTATTATTTTGAGAAATGATAAGGTATCCTCAAAGGTTGCACTTTGATGATAATCTCATACTCATATTTAGGTGAAACCATCAAGTTATCGCAATCTATTGCTAATTTGCTAGTATTTGCTAATATTGCTTTGCCCTCTGCCTATATATATTAATGTAAACTTCTTGTTACTTTACTTCTCTATATGGCTGCAAAAAAGTAGTTGCTCTCATCCTGTTGGATGTATTGAGTTCTGGAGTGCTCAACTTATGGAGTATATACCCTTTAAATTGATATTTTGATAGTTCCTAGGTTTTATAATTATAGTGGTAGTCAGCCTAATTGGGATCATAGGATAACCAGAACCTAATTATGCTATATATAGGAGGGTAGTAGTTTGATGTTTGATATTATATCAAGAATTTTGTTTTTATTGTAAGACTTGTGGATGTTGCCCTTGAAGTGGCTTAGTCTTATATCTAGTATTTTACAGTCATTTTGTTCATATTGTGTAGACCTGTTCTGTTTTGCTCTCAATTGCCTGTTCATTTTGTTAGTCTACTCTTGCTATCTTGTGGATTTGCAATATATTGATGTGACTCTGCTCTTGTGATTAAGTAATTTAATCAAAACTGGTATTAGAACTTTGATTTGGGCAAAAATTTTTTAGTGCAAACTGTTTTCACTGTGAGCAAAAGTCAATATTCCGGGTAAATCTATTGCTTTCTTTCTTTAGATTTATTGCTCTTTGGCTAGGAAATCACTGCAAACTGCTAACAGTCTGCTGTGATTTGGAATTAAAATCTTTTGATCAAGAAAGTTTTAAAGGTTTTTGTCTGCTTTAGGCAGATTGGGATAAACAAGTGTCTGGATTTGTGATTTTGCACCTTCGTGCAACCCAGTAGTTGCTGAATCCATCTTGGGGAGGCAATCACAATGGTATTTATGGTTGCCAACCTAATATTTTGGGCCACAATTTGGGTTTGGGTTTCATTTGGCATGCTTGTGCAAGAATTAGCCATTGAATTTATCTCAATGAGGTGATCATAGATGTATCAGTTATACTTCTTATTTTGATGCTGGCTAACCATGTGGAGTCCCACCAATGGTGAGGACAACTCTGCTGTGACACTATAGAGGACTCCTTTCCAAGGAGGATGTGGATTGAGAAAAAGAGATGGCCCATGATTGGGAGGACCTTGTAAACTGTATAGATCAATTTTTGAATGATCTTCAGCAGAAGATGGTGAATGTGGATTTGACAAAGATGCAATTGAATATGATCGAGATACAATTGAAAATGGCTGTGATGCATTGAATATGGGCATGATACAATCAAATATGGCTTGGATATCCCAACAAATGAAGAGCCTCAATAGTTTACTCTCATCAAGGAACAGAACTTGAAGACAATTGCTTCTTCCTTGCATGATTGCTTCTGTTGCCAGAAGCAAATTGTTGAGATTTCAATCTAGGCCCACAGAGGATTATCCCTAAAATCCGTATGCACAAATTCGATGGACAGGATCAAGTAATATGGATATGCTCCAACAAATGAACAAACTCAATATTATATTCTCACCAGGGGGCAGAACTCTGAAGACGATTACTTCTTCCTTTCACGATTAATTCTCTGAACAGGAGCAGTCTGTTAAATATTTGAATTCAAGCATAAGGAGCAGTAACCTCAAAATTGTTATGAACAAAGTTGATGCACAGGACCCAGTAACATGGATATGTCAAATGGAGGAGTTTTTCTAGTTATACCTAATACCATCCCAACAAAAGGTAAGCATTGCGTCTCTCTATTTGGATCCCAAGCAATTCATATGGTATCATTATTTCTGTGAAGAAAGAAAAGAAATCTATCATCACCAGGCCTGTTTTTGTGGAAGACACACAGCACACTGTGGCAATAACCTTGTGTACAACTTTTTTAGTCAGCCTTCATGGCTAAAGATTACATTCAATTATACTAAACCCTATGGCTGGGAGTGGAAGGTGTTTTGGATGACAACATGCACGGCTTGTTTTTAGGCAGATCGGAGGATTAAATTCAACAAGAGGATAGGCTCTTTAATTCTTCTTTGCCAGATGCTAAAAACAGGGCAAGAAGTGTAGAGGAAGGACATTTGGCTGCTAGGAAGTAGTCATTCATGAGCTTTAAGTAGTAAGGATCATACCATTTCAACATCTTCTCTTCCCCAACCAGCTAGATTGAAATCTTAGCAAATAGAAGAGACATGAGCTAAGATTGTGCTTCAACTCTGACAACAAATACAGTCAAGGATGTAGGTGTGTGGAAAAGAGGCTATTCTACATTAAGGGAGCACCAAACACTAAGTAGGATTTTGAGCCTGATGCTGTACCAGAGGAAATATCAGTTAAGCAGCAACTGACCATTTCTTGTCATGAATTATTCGCAAACAAACTCTCAAGGTCATGGAAATTTTGAAGAAGTATAAGGTGACAGTGGGAATTGATTCTGGTGGTACTCGCAATTTCAATAAGAACAAATTGTCAACACATTTGAATTGCTTTGTATATGTAGCCCTAAAATTTCAAGTCATGATAACAGATGGTGGTATCATTAATTATTTGGAAAAATACTATAACAATAAAATACCTATGGATGATAATTTGTTGGATAGCATGATTGGTGAGCATATTTAATGAGTATGATGACATTTTTCCTTATTGGTTTTGGCCACACTGTGATGAAGTCCATGGAAACCTCCTTCCAATACTAATGAGGATGAATGGGGCTTGTAGGAAATCTTGGGTCTTGATTATTTCATCCATGTTCTGCTGATATTGCTAACATTGTGCTACAAATTTCTGAACATTCCATTTGATCCCTCACCCCAAGATTCTTGTTTGATCCTGTGATATGTTTTCAAGAAGCCAAAATGTCTGTCTATTGGGGGAGTATGAAACTCCATCAAAATCTTATGCTCAAGGCTTGAATGTTTGCAAGGTTATTGCCTATCCTTGTAAGAAATTGTGTTTCCCTTCTGAACATATTTATCAGCTTCAATAAGATCTTGCTGCAATTGTTGAATGAGCTTCTGAGTAGCTGAATTATCCCCCAAGAGCAAACCGTGCCCTCTTCAAATAAAAGATCTAAGTGACTGTTGGAAGCTTCATTTCAGAATGAGGCAAAAGAGATTGCTGATCAAGACATAGGAAGATATGTCTATGCCAATAGATTGACATTCAATGTTGTTCGTTCACCATATTGGCAAAAAATGGTGAAGTCTATTAATGAGGCTCCAAAGGGGTATAAGGGCCCAGGTTTTGAGCAGGTGCGTAGCACCTTATTGGAGAAAGAGGTGAAACATGTGGCAGACTCTTTGAAGCCCATAAGGGATTCGTGGATCAAAACAGGGGTGACCATCGTTTCTGATGGATGGAAAGATGCAAAAAATCGCCCATTGATCAATGTTATTGCCATGTCCTCTAAAGGGGCAATGTTTTTGAGAGCAGTGGATTGTGAAGGACAAGTGAAGGATGGTCCATTTATTGCTAACATCCTTTGCCAAGCTATTGAAGAAGTGGGCCATCAAAATGTTGTGCAAGTTGTAACTGACAATGCTAAAAATTGTAGGGCTGCTGGGTTATTGATTGAGGAGAAGTATTCACACATTTTTTGGACACCTTGTGCTGTCCACTCCCTCAATCTAATGCTACAAAAAATTGGATCCAAAATTGAGTGTATCAAATAGGTGTATGTTGAGGGTGAAGACATCCAAATGTTTGTCACCAACCACCATATGACACAAGGCATATTTAGACAATTCTCAAAATCAGAGTTGTTGAAGGTAAGTTAATTCTCAATATTTTTAAATTTTTAATTTTGATTTTGTAAATTTAAATTATATTTTAATTTTAATTTTGATTTTCAAACAGGTTGCTGAGACCCGCTTTGCCTCCAACACAATTGTGTTGAGACGACTTAAAAAGGTTTGTGAGGCACTCTGTGCCATGGGAATCAACCCTAATTGGTCCATATGGAGGCAATCTAGCACTGAAAGGAAAAATAGGGTCAAGCAAAGGATCCTAGATGATAGTTGGTGGGATTGTGTTGAGTATCTCGTCAGTTTCACTGAGCCCATATTGAGCATGATCCATTACATTGACATGGATAGACCTTGTTTGGGCGAAAGTATATGATGGTATTGACTCAATGATTGAGAAGATGAAATCCATCACCAAAGCAAAAGAGGAAGATCCTGAAGAAATTTTTTTCAAAGAGCTACATGAAATCATTGTTGATAGATGGAACAAAATGACCACTTCGTTGCATCTTCTCGCTTTTGCATTGAGTCCCAAATATTATAGTGCTGAGATACGTTCTGCTTCATCAAGAGTTGCTCCATATAGGGATGCTAAAGTGGCTCAAGGGTACAAGGCAACACTTCGTAGACTCTTCATTGATCGTGACCAACGTGATCGAGTGAAGGCTGTGTTCATGGCTTTTGCATGCTTCGATAGTGTTGATTAGAATCTTGATGCTCTTCGAGACAAGTACAGGTTGGATGCTCATAGTTGGTGGTACTTCCATGGGCAAGAATATAGGCACCTCCAACCTATTGCAATAAATTTTTTATCCCAAGTAAGTTTTATATTTTGTAATTTTAATTTTAATTTATATTAATTAATAATTTTGTTTAGCTAAATTTTGTAACTCTTAACTATTTAATTTGGTCTTAATAGGTTGCTAGTTCATCTTCTTCTGAGAGGAATTGGAGCACATACTCCTTCATCCACTCAATAAAACACAATAGGCTACATTCAAAAAAGGCAGAGGACTTGGTGTATGTGCATTCAAACTTGCGCCTCCTTACACACAAACAAAGTTCCTACAAAGAAGGAGACACAAGGAGGTGGGATATTGAGCTAGAGCAGCTTGACTTGGATGCTTCCACAAGTCACTTAGCTGCACTTGTTATTGATGATGACTATCAGCCTGAAGCAGCTATTGAGCATGAGAGTGGTAGTGTCAGTGCTAGTGGCAGTGCTTGTGCGAGTGCCACTGATGCTATTTGTGGTTCTACACAAAATGTAGCATCTAATGATGCTGATGATGCTTTTTTTGATGACCCATATGATTCATATTGATCAATGATCAATAATTATTAATGGCTGATTGTAAACACTTGACATTTTTATGTTTAAAGTTTGAACTTTAATTTATAATTCTATATCATGACATTTGAGTATAAAGTGGTGGTGTATTTTTGCTATGTTATTTGACTATTAATATGGTGGTGTATTCTGAACTTAATTACTGCTGCAAATATGTATATATTTCTGATTTTTATATGTTTTTGTACTGACGTATCCAAAACGTACCCAACCCCCAAATTTTTTTTGACCGAATCCCGTACCAGATTCTCATACGTTTCTAAACCCAAAAACAAATTGGTAACTTAGGAATTAAGTTTCAAAGTGAGTAAACACATTTACTGGACAATATAGGTACAACCAAATTATAAATTATTTAATGCTAATGGTATATTCTTTACTAATGGTATATTCTTTAGTAACATTTTGCTAAACAAAATCTATATCTTGAAGGAAAAAAATTCATGATCATCTTTTCCACTTTCAAATCAAGAACACAAAACACTAACTCCATTTCAATTCTATGGAAAGATAAAGTGATAAAATAACACTATAATATTGTACTGGTATGGCCTCAAAGAGCTTATTTTGTGGTAGGCATCTTTATTCAACAAATCCTTATAAAACAAGTTGCAGGTTACAACAAATTTCTTTGCAGCTGTTGGGAATAATGTCATTCAAGAAACCAAAAATAATAAATTTGATTCCATTGGTACCAATAAAAATTAATGAACACATACATTGCAATTAATAATCTTTGTTTTTGTGGGGCTACCTGCAAGAGAAATTCTAAGCAGTTCAATGAGACGGCAACAGCTCTTATTTTCAGGGATCACATGTTTTCCTAGCGGTATCCATGCATGCTGTCTATAAATAGAGATGCACAATTGTCCTTTGTATGCTTCTCATGCATCAAGAGAAGCTTACCATAGTATTTTAGACCCTTAAACTAGACATTGGTAAGTTACACTTGAGTTCATAGAAAATCCTTAATATTGAGACCACATATGTGCATATGTATATGCATATTTACTTTAGTGCACACAGTTGAAAAATTGACAAAAAATGATTTTAGTGAGGCCAGATACAATGATAAGCTGTTAGCCTTGTCTAGTTCTCATACAGTTACGATGGTATTGCTGAACTAAGCAGACTATATTCTAAGAAGCACTTTATCAACATATAGTTTGTTGTGCAATATTAAGCATTATAATCTACCCTTTGTATGACAACTAGATAAGTAGATTTACGTTGCTAGATACCTTGCTTTCAATCTTCCTTTCTTGTTTGATATTCGCCTCCTAGCTTCACTTGGATATTATAAATATAAGACTTAACGAATTGGATGCCTTGAAAAGTGCTTTTTGAGCTCTGTAATGAAGATAGATATCTAAAGACCAGTATGAGTTCTTTTCAGTAACTAAACCTGACAGAGTCTATGATGCCATGAGAAGTTTTGAAAGTTTTTTCGTCTAATATTTCATATGGATTGTAGATGACATCATTACTGAGTGTGAGAATCTTAAACGTCATGGATCACATGGCTGATGATTCCCCTTAGCCAACTGGTTATGTGTTGCCTCTAAATAGAGTTGAGACTTCACCATATTCTGCATAGTAACATGATTTCTTGCCTTTGCCTGTTCTAAGAGGCAGAGACTGAGAAGCACATAATACTATGAGATTTGCAAAAGATGTCATTGTCTGTATAGAAACTCGGTTGTTTCTTTCCACAATTTCTTTTGGTACCCTGGTCCTCTTTCTTTGGGAGTTGATCATTCTCAGGTATAGATACTTACAAGGAACCCCTAAAGTTGTCGAGATGATTATTCTCTGATGTCAGTTCACTTCAAGCATTGCAGAAGGTAAGCACCATTTAGATATATAGCCAGTTTACTCAAAAGTGGGAACAAATTATTGAGACAAAGTTCCTATTTTGTATATTACTACTAGACCTTGTTTCTGCTTTGTTTAGTGTTGAGGCCTTCTCCTTGTTTTTAACCTGACCCATGAAGGCAGGCACACATTACTAATGTTTTCTCTGTGGCCAGAGGTTCTTTGACCTTGGATGTTGGGAAAGATCCTGGGATTGTTCATTTTGGCACTTAATCTTGAACATTCCTTGGTGTGCATTTCAAATCTAGCATTAGCCTTTTATATTGATAGATGAGAATGTTTTTGGTTCCTTTGGTCGAAACTTGCTAAGGGCATGTGATAGTGCCAGTCTCATCACAGTTTGTTGATTTTATCTTCATGAACTTTATGGTTCATTTAAGGGTCCTCCTCTCACATGGTGATTTGTACTGGTGCTCAGTTCTTGTGTTTTGGGGTTTGACTGCTTCAGGTGTACTTACTATTTAGTTACTTTTAATACTTTAGGATCTTTTTACGCTAGCATTTCTTAAATGTTATGCTATTGAGTACTTCCTTCAAGAACCCTGCACACATTCTGGAATTATTCTAGTATTGTTGTTGATTCAGGCACCACATAGGTGCATCTTAAAACTTGCTATCTTAAAACTTCCTAGAATCTTGGGTCCTGCACAAGGAAGATTCAGGCATCCAAGATGTACCCGACTGTCTGAAAGACACTTCTAAGCCTGTAACACAATAAAAAGATATAAAACACCAAAAACAGAATAAAACACAAAATAACACCTAACTCAATCTCTAGCTCAGTCATTTCAAACACCATTCCCACCACATCCCCAAAATGAATTCAATTACATAAAATGGATATTATGGTTAATTCTGTCTATTTTTTGTAATATTTTTGTATGTACATACCCAAGCTTGTATCAAACCTGGGGTCCAAAAAAGGGGCAAATCCCCAAACCAGTACCTGCCTGTACCATGGTAACTTACCTCTAATACAATTGATTGTACCTTTTAAGTCTTATTGTTCTGTTTAGGACCTTTAGGTCATTTGTGGATGTTTAAACAGTTTCTTTTTCCTTTCTTCTTTTTTGTATATCTACTTGGGGTAGTTAAATTCATATTTTGTTGGGAAAAAATATGAAGTTTATTAAATTGCAGATTGTCTTTGATTTGGAAATTTTGGTCATTTTATCTAATGCTTTTTTGATAGTATCAAATATATGATGTTGTCTATTCTTTTTAGACTACTTGCTTTTCTTTGTTCAATCCAAAGATTGCTTTGTAATGAATATTACAAATAAGATGTGTAGTGGCAAAGAATGTGAATTTTTTGATAGGCTTATCTATCCATAAAAAGTGTGGGTACTTAGAGAAACAATTTATACCAAGTTTCACCTGGTGTTGGTAGGTTGAAGCGTTTTGTGAGAGCATTGTATGTATGCAGCATTTTTGTTATTGTCAATTTTTCAAATGTAACTATCTCACCATTGTTATGCCATGTAGCGGGCGTGCTGCAGCTGTGGTCAGCAAGTTACAAATGACTTGATGGCTCCTAACCATGGTAAGAAGAAGAATATTATTTTCTTGATGTGCTTTTTAAACCATGGATTGTAGGGTGAAAATAAAACTTTTTCAGCATAATTTTGTTTTCAGAAGATATAATTGCCACAGTGCTAATTTGTTCTCACTCTCAACATTTCTCTTGCTCGTAGTATGCTTTTTCTATATATTATCTTTTGAGCTTTTAAACTTTTAAGTATAACAGGGTATGTTTTCATTTCTTTGAAGCATATGATTTTCGAAGAGTATTGAATATTCTTGCAAAGTTGTGCTATCACTTGGGCTGTGTTAACTGCATTTAGTTATTGCTTTTTTAAATTTAGTTTGAGGAAAGACAGCGTGCTCCAAGAACATAACGTGTACAAATTTATTTATGTTTACTTGAATATCCAATTTTCTTACAATCATGAAAACAGCAAAGCTGACACAATAATAACAACAATAGTATGAATAACAACAACAATGATGACGATGACACAATAATAACACCATCACATTAGAATACTTAAATTTTTCAGCTTTATTGATAGTGGTACATTGTTTATTTTATATTATCCTTGTTTATTATTCCTTCTCTTGCAAAAAGTTGTCTATTTCCAACTATTTTCCAAGTTTTTTGATGTTAGGTTTGCTCCAAATGGCACAAGAGAAAGTGTAATCGATCATAGGTTACTTGAAGTCAGGTATGTTGGTATGTCCTAAATTTATCTTTTTAAACAAATTATGTTTTATTCTACCAGTCTCTCCCATTCCATTTTTTGATATTGGAATCCACTTGACTGCTTTGCGTGATTGTTTTCTTTCTTGTCTTTATCATTGTAATTGCTATTGTCTCTACAATTGTGGTTTTTTGAATTGTCTGTCATTATTTGTTTTTACCCCAGTATTTTTATTATGTCTTTTCATTTTTGTGAGCCCTGTTTAGTAGTTGTCATTCTAATGCAGCAGTTGCCTTTTGTTTGTATGGGATCCTTGTTCTGTTTTAGGCTACTTTGGTTTTTGGTGTTTCCCAAGCTTACTCAAGACCTATTCATTTGTTCTTTTTCCTTGGTTGGTTATTGATGGGAAACTTTGTCTATTCCACAATTCCACCTAGCTTTGTTCCATCTTCCTTAAAACATCACCTGTGTCACTCTATTTTCTGCCATGTCTAGCCATTCCAAGCGTTCACCATAATTAATATCCTCTATTCTTCCCATCCATTCTTGAGTGATGGATGTGCCAGTTTTAATCTGCAATTTGGAGAATTCCCAAGGTTGGCGAGATCCCATGTGAATGCAATTGTTGCATAAGCACATGCTAGGGGTAGGGAAGTATGATGTGAACTCAAAGAGCTGTGATAATGACCTGGGTAGTACCCTAGATGAATAACATATGCATAACATTTGTGGTCACCTGGGTGGTAAACTTTACATATTAACTTGATTTCAACCTTTAAATGACAATTTATGGAGCATAAGTCTGGCATCCACTCTCATTATATTGTATGTGTAACTGACACATAATTATAACTTTCCAGCTGCAGTTTCTTGAAGCTTCAAAAATATCATAAATAAATGCTTTGAAAGCAATTCTATCTTCATGCTCTGAAAATAAAATAAAATTTTCTGTTTCTCATCTTGAGCATCCATTTGTATGAAGGGCTTTTATCTTTTTATTACGTCTTTAATTTGCTTTAACTGATCCTCATCTCCTCTGAAAATAATAAAATATTGATATGTTCATCTTGGTAGTCACTTTGAACTGAGGTCTCATATTCATCACTTGTCTCTTTTATTTCACTTTATTTGATGTTCATCATTGACTTGGACCCATATACTAATTTGGGTGCCACTTTTCTTTGTTTCCCACTTCCTTTTGGCAAGAAAAACATCCTAAGTTTAGGCACCAATTTTCTTTTTGGTGGTAGTCTGGTTCTTTAATGTCAAGTGGAGATTTTATGACACTAACGCCAAAAAATGGAACTTTTATAACTTGATGCTAGGTGGATATTTTGGGTATTGGATATCAAACAATGGAACTATCTCATGAGAGATGCCAAAATAAAACCTGGGCACTCATCCTTGTGTTAGCTGCTTTATGAAATGAGTCAATTAATGATTCCTAGGATTTTGTATTGCCTTTATACAGCTCTGTAATTTCAAAACACCTTCCTTCACTGTGACTACTCAAAACTAATGATTTTGCCAGCACAAAATCATTGCAACAGATTGGAAAGGAATATTTGCAGCTACAGTTGCTATAGCAGTGATTTGGCAAGCATGAATACACTAGAAACTGGTATAACTGATGTGGAATGAACATGAAAACCCTGCTGCACTCTTTTCTTTGCTTGTATGGCACTGAAACTTGAATAATAAACCTGTAAACAATCAAACTTGTGCTCAGAGGATGAAGTAGACTGAGATTTTGATGGTTTAACTGTCAACCGTCAGGCTTGTGCTTGAAAAGTGATGACAAAGCATTGAATTTGTGTATTATGGAAATTTGATGGAGAAAAAGCCTTGATCACTGGTGCCTTGGATTTTTGGAATGGATGGCTTCTTAAACCTGCAAAAATATTGGATATGGAGGCTCTATGTGAAACCTTAGTGAGAAGCTTTTGAAATTGTAAGGTAGAAGTGAAGCTTCATGCCTAAATAGGCAAATTCTATGCTTTAAAACTGTTTTCACCCTTCCTTTGCGTCCAAGCTAATTTGGGCACCCAATTTGTCTTTATTCCATCTTTGGGAATTAAAATATTCTATTTTAACCATGGTGGAGCTTTTCAGCCATAGGCACAAAGTAGAGCAAATTGTCAAAGCTGGTGCCAGGTGAAAATTTCTCTAGTTGATGCCAAGTGGAAATTTCTCTAGTTGATGAAACTGACATGAGGAGTTTAGGAAGATTGTGTAGGACAAGGCATTTAATTGATGTCGTTATCAGCTACATTCTAGTGTGAGAAACAGAAATTGATGTGTTCTCAGCTCAGGTTGAATATTTAGAAGTATCACAAGCTGAGAAATTAACATTTGTTGCCAAGAAGGATTAAACCCAATTGTCTATATCTGTTGTAATATGAAATACTGTAGAATTTAATAACACACCATTAGAAATGGAAGAGTATGGAATTCAATTTATAAGCCAGCCTGATTTGGTGGCGAATCTTATCAAGGTCCAATCATTCATTTCTCAAATTTGGAATATTATTGGAAAGCTTTGGAAAGCTATCCGTTTTAGTGAGGATAAAGCAAAAATAGGCATTTCTTGGGGGTAATTACAAGATTATGTAATCAAGTGGCTTGATCAGTTAAAAGACCACAGAAACAATTCATGGCCACAAGTGATATCAGCCTTTAAAAAAGAATTCAAGAAGCAGCAAACAAATGCACAAATTGTGAATGATTGACCAGTATTAAACAGGGAAACATGATTCCATTAAGAATATTATCGAAGAACATTATATCATGTCTAAATTCAGCACAATTTTATTGAAGATGACTTTAATGAACAACATTTCAGAAATTGAGTAGTGATAGTTAACGAGTGTTGCCAACCTCAAAATGTACCAACATTTGTATACACTTTTAAATTTCTATACTAACATTTTCTTCTGCCTTTGTGATGATTCTTATTGTCCTCTAGATGAATGTCATGACCCCTTGAAACCTTATAATACTGAATCCAGAAATTTGGCCAAGTCAAAATCTGATGAGATCTTCCATAACTATTTTCTTCATTACAGCTTATAAAGATCTAAAATCACTTGCAAACATCCTGCTGATATATTTATAAAATAATCTTAAGTTTTATTTTCTTATACTTAGTGAGATTATATTTTAAATATTGCCCCTCTATCCACTTTTAAACCTCATAGATAAAAAAAGGTGCCAGTCATGGATGATGCAGCTTTATTTGAACTGGCAATTTTCTTTTAAATGGACCATGGATGATGATGTCAAAATTTGTAAAACACGATCTAGGGATTTGTACCTTTGTTTATAGGAATTTCATTTTTAAGTACAACAAGAAACAATTTGCTCTTTTTAGCCCCTCACAATAGGGGATTCTATAGGTCTGAGAGTAAGGAAGCTTCACCAAAGAAATGCAGGTTACAAGTAAATGCCTCGAAGATTCAAGAGTAGGAGGCCTAGCTACAATGCACACCAATTCTTATGAGTCCTCTCCTCTATTATGGTCTACTAGGATTTTTTCTATCTACACCTACACCAACTTCCCCATTATGTGCTCTGGCTAAAGGGAAGGTTAATGTCGACAAGTCGACCCCAAGTTATATACCTTTACCCAACCTCCTTTGTTTCTGTAGTCTAATCTATATGGTGTGCTTGTTACATTATATTACTTCATGTCTTTCATATTGCCATTACTTTATTGTCCTTATAGACCCTAGCTTCATCATCCTCTTTACAGCCCCTAGCTTCATCGTCCTAATTTTTGCCTCGCTCAGTGCCTTTCATATTGTCCTAGGTGTGTTCACTAAGAAAGACCACCTACCTTTTACCTATTTAGTGGTTGATATGGTAGAGATAATATCTTAGTATATACAATATTAACAATTGTTAGATGTTGAACAACAAAAAATTTGATAAGTAGGAGGTATTTTCCACATCGTGTCAAATTATGATATTGCTATCAGGATTCAACTATGTGGTTTTCGAGTAAAACTCATTGACCCGAGTTTTAGGAGTAGTGGTTCACGTGAACCCATCTCTCATGAGTACAAAAGAGGGAGGAAGATGATGAAAGGCATGAGTCTAAATTAGAGGAAATTATAAAATTATTGAACAAGAGAGATGAGAAAGGAGTGCAAACAGGAAAGGTATGAATATGGTGTCTCAAATCCAAAACTGAAGGATACAAAGGAAAGATGCCTTTTTAAGTATTGAAGAATCGAAAATGTGAGGACTCATGACATTATTGAGTGTTTTCTAACAAGAAAATTGATAGAACTGATAAACATTGCACAATTTGTATGACAAACATCGTTTATTGGAGGATACATGTATAATAGAGACAAGAGAATAGCAAGTAATAATGGTAGTGGAAAGAGGGGTCCAATAACTTCAATAATGCGAGATAAGAAGGTACAATCACAATTGTAAGCAAGAAAGAACACAAAGGAATCGGCTGCATAGAGTATGATATATATGTAAAGTAGCTTCTAGAAAAAAATGGATCATTTAAGAGAAGAAAGAAAACGAAAAACTTATATGAAGAGGAAGCTTGTAAGAGATAAAAAATGTACACAAAGATATGCGAAACATTTAAGAATGTACAATAAGCCCATATGATTGTGAAAACATGAAGTACACTACCTCGTGTGAAAATATCTAACAAAATAAAGACAGTTGCAAAGCTAGAACAAAATGTACTTTGTTCTAATTCATGTATCGACAATGGCAAATTATATTGATTGAAGTCATGGTCCTAGTTGTAAGGATTGCTTGAACGAATTAGTTAGGTAACAAGTGAGACTAACCATGAAATTAATTAAGTTGGTTGGATGAGAAAATGATGATTGCACTATTGTCCATCAAGATTGTTCATGAGGGAAGTATTTGCAAGGCAAGCCCTTGAGATGGATGAATTGAAAACAAGGAGTCTTAGGGCTAGAATTTCTTCGTCAAAGAGAGATTAATCTTGGTAAATTTAAATTGATTTGGTTAGTACCATACCAACTAAATAAAGCAGAGGACAATGTAGAAGTTGTCTTGGAGGAGTTTAAGCGATAAGTGGTTGAAGATGTAGTTAACGGGTTTAAGATAAAGTTGCATAGTTCCACCGAGTTTCGGGGATGGAGATGGGGGGACGGCAGGGGACGGGTTTCGGGGGCGTGGGGGCGGGGGGCCTAAGTTTGGGGACGGCGAGGGGACGGCGGGGGGACGGCGGCGGGGGGCGGTGCACTGAAATACATATAGTACTTGAAAAATTAGTTATAAAAAGATGTATAACTGTAAAAGCCTAAGGAATAAGTAAATTTTAGAGTTTAAACACATTGCAATGATTTCATTGAACTAGTGAACATTGAAACAATGAAAATCAAAATGAAAATATACTTGTAACTTAATAGACATTGTGATTGGAATGAGAACTAGTTGTTTCATAATTTGAATTTCAAAATTTCATAGTCATGATTCATAATTACAATCAAGTATCAAGTTATCAACACAACAGTGTTCAAACTTCAAACTTCAAAAACAAAATAGTAAATACTAAATAGCTAATGGCCTGATGCCTCTAATGATCTAATCATCTCCAACTCCAAGCTCCATGCCAATCTCCTCATCACTGGAACCATCAGACGAGGACCCCAAATGCTCAAGCTCATCTAAACCAATACCAACCAGCCCTGTCTGTGTAGCATCCTCATCTATCTGTGCTGGCTCTTCTGGCTCTACATCCCATCTGGCTGCTGGACTCTCCTTGTATGTAGTTGTGCTGCGATCAATGAGACGTAAGGCACTATGGACAGCCACAAGCTTCTCTGCCCTCCTAGAAGTGAGCTTGTTCCTCTTAACAGAGTGGATGAAGTTATAAGTGGACCAGTTCCTCTCAGAAGCAGAAGAACTAGAAACCTGGGACAGCAAACGAATGGCTAGAGTAGTAATCAAAGATCTAGGCCCATGCATAGTCCACCACAACTTGGGGTCCTCCTGTGACATAGTCTCCAAATCTACTTTGGCTGCCTCTGAATATCCCCAAAGAGTAGCAAATTTTGTCCACTCAGTACGAAGCAAGCTGGCCTCTATAGGATCATACATTTTGTCAATGGCCTTCATGAACCCTTCCTTCACCTCAACATCCTCCATAGGTGTCACTCTGCCGGGACGTGGCACATACCACTTTGGGTTCAATGCGTAGGCAGCCATGTGTAAGGGAGTGTTGAGTTTCTCCCATCTATGTTGAATGATTGGATAAATATGCTCGGTGTAGAATTGCATTGTGGGGTCCTTCTCTCGCACTTTAGCCTTCATTTGATCAAGCATGGAATCAATGCACTCGTATACCTCTCCAAGGGAAGGTGCATTAGAATCCCCAAATCTAATAACTTTGAAGACTGGCTCAATGATGGAGACAATATATTTGGCATCAACCCAAAAGACATCATTCTTCACGACCTCCTTAACCCTCAATCCCTGCTGTGTCTTCGACTCAGGCCATCTGTTCCATTCTGTTGTCATTACCATTAGTTGCAATGGCTCTTGCAACTCAAGCATCCTCTCCAAGAGAATAAAGTATGATGCATACCAAGTCTCTACAGGCTTCAGGGATTCCTTCTTGGAGAAGGACCTGAAAAGTGCATTAGAATGATGATGGTTGCAGATAAACATTTGCACATCTCTAGCATCACTGACAATAGATTTGATCCAGCTGATTTTACCCATGTCCTTAAGTGCATTATTCATAGCATGCACACAACAAGGAGTCCAGAAAATATGTCTATAGGCTTCCTCAATCAACCTCCCTGCAGCTCTGCACACATGGGCCGCATCTGTCACTACCTGCACCACATTTTGTGGCCCAACCTCCTCTACAGCATCCTTGAGGATCTGAAACTGATAATGGGCATCCTTGCTATGCCCTGAACAATCAATAGCCCTAAGGAAATAAGGGCCCGCTACAGATGTGACGATGATATTGATGAGTGGACGATGCCTAATGTCCGTCCACCCATCCATGACTATGCTGCATCCACTTGTGACCCAGGTTCTCTTCATCTTCTCCATCAAAATATTAATCTTGGAATAGTTTTGATCCAAGATTGTTGTCCTCAATTTATTCTCCCCTGGTGGCATATATGATTGTCCTGCCCTTATTATTTTTGACACAACTTCCTTATAATAAGGAAAGCGAGCCACATGGAATGGAATGCCATTGGCAAAGAAGAATTTACCAATGGCATCATCTGCCTCATCCTTTGCCTGCACATTGAATAAACTTGCTAAAGGTTGTGAAGATGCCATCTTACGTTTCCCCCTAGGCTCTGCTGCACTTGAACTGAACGGATTTGGTGGCCTTTGACTCTGCAAAGTAGAAGTAAACATTGTTGAAATCTGATCACCCATACTCTTATGTTGCAATGTAGCAGATGTAGGCACTTAATCCTCATTACAACCCCATAATTTTAAAATTTCAGCCTTGTACTTCAAATTACTTGACACAACTTTGCAAACATCTACACCTTTGCCTCGAACAAGAAGAAAATGTGCATTAGTTCTTGTAATGCTGCCAAACCATGTAAGCTAACACAAGTGACACTTCCATAATCTAGTGCCCCCAGTTGCCCCAGGCTTTGCTGCTACCTTGGATGCAAATTGTTTTAAAGGTTTTTTGGATCATAGTGGCGCTTGGCCCATTCTTGAAGGAGTTCTGAAGGGCAGTTATTATCTTTACTACCAATGGAACTTGTGGTAGTTTGAGTATTTGAGGCTGAGCCATGTTGTACTTGTGGTTGAACTTCACCCTCAGCCTCCCCTCCTATTTGAAAGTCAGGATCATCTGATGAATCATTTGCACTTTGAATGTCTGGTTCATCATCACTTCTGTTGTGTGAACTCATTATGATGATGATGCTGCAAAAACAATGTTAAAAAATAAAATATAATCAGACCTACGATGTAAAAAAAATAAATTTAAAAATCAGACCTATAAACTAAAAGTCTAAAACTTAGAAAGAAATGTGGTCTCATGAATTGCAATATTGCAAGATATGCAAAATCAAAATGTGGAAGCACAGGCAAGGCATGTGAACTGTTTGATTGTTCAAATTTTTTTATGAATTTAATTTTATTATGCCCCTTGGCTCATTGTGCTCTGCAAAATGTGGAAGCACATGCAAGGCATGTGAACTGTTTGACATAAAATGTGGAAGCACAGGCAAGGCATGTGAACATTTCAGTCAAACAGTTCAAATGCCTTGCTTGTGCTTCCACATTTTGCAGAGCACAATGAGCCAAGGAACCAAGAGGCATAATAAAATTAAAATTATAAGTTCATAAAAAAATTTGAAAAAAAATTAAATTTTTTAATTTTTTAGTTTTTACTTTTAGCACCCCGTGTGGAACGAATGCCTCAAAGAGGTGTCCGCTCATGGACTGGTCGCAGTCCATGAGCAGACACCCCTTTGAGGCATCCGTTCCAGGGACCAAAATCCACATAGCTCAGTGATTGCGGGTGCCAAGACGGCCACACACTTATTTCTAATGCCCTTCTTGTGTGTCGGGTTTGGGACTCTGGCAGCCGCATTACACAATGAAAAAAAAAAAAAATATTAAAAAAATAAAAATGAAAACCTACCTGGGCAAATTCGCTTGAAGTTGAATCAGTTGAATAACGACTAACGAGTTCTTGCTTCTCAGAGGGCTCCGATTCTCAATCTCACGCCACTCGCCAGACACAGTCGCACAGAGGGCATGAAAAATGAAAAATGCTCGGTGAAAAAAAAAAAGTCATTTAGTCTTAAGAGTCTAAGACTTACTTTAGAGTAAGTCATAAAAATAATAAAATTTTGATCATATAATAATTAATAATATATTATATTTTAAATTTTAATTATAGTAATATAATATTAAAATTTTAAAATATTTCATGTCTTATGATAAATGAAAACTTAAAGGCTAAAGCTTTGTTTTTTGAATTTTTTTTAAAAAAACATTATTTTAATAAGGGGACGTAGGGGACGTGGGAAACTTGGAGACGCGTATAAGACTCCGAGGAGCCTCCGAGATGCGAAGAAGACTCCCTGTGAAGGAAACGCCCAGGGGACGGCGGAGGGATGGGGGACAGCGGGCGGACGGCGGGGGGACGTTTCCTTGACGTCCCCGCGTCTCGGAAACGTCCCCGTCTCCGAGACGACCACTTTTTTGAGGGGGATGCGTCCCCGTGGAACTATGTTAAAAGTTGTGTAAATTAGGGGTTGATAGCACAAGGGCCATTATGAAGAAAATTGTGAGAGGAAGTGTCAAGTGAGTGTAAGAAATGTAAAGCAAAGAGAAAGATATTGAAATGTTATGCGTGGAGGCATATAAGAAATAATGATTAGAGTATTTGCATGATATGCAAGGACAAGAGACACACAAGCATGGAAAGGGAAGGGAAAGCAAGTAGTTGCAGAGGGGAGAAGTTCCAAGATATGAAAGAGAAAAGGAAAACATACCAAAAATAAAAGTTTCAAGCATTATCTTTCTGAAAAGAGAAAGTGGTTTTGAGGGAGGGGCAATTGACAAAATTGAAAAAGAGGCAATGCCAAGTGCTTTATCCTGATTTTCATAATTTACCATATGTCCCACAATTCCTATCTCCTATTCCCCAATTCTTCCACCCATTATAAAATAAAATAATTAATATGAGAAAGTCCCTAAAGGTGGACGTGTTGAAGAGAGAAGACACATTGAAGAAGGAAGACATGGTGAAAGACAAATTGGGGTCAAAGGGGAATCTGTCAAAGAAAACTTTGAAAGGTTTGTCAATGGCGAAAGGGATTAAATTAGTGGCTGTCCAATCTTAGATGACCTTGTTGAAGGCAATTTTGTTTTCAAAGGTTTTAGGTGAATGACTCGATGGAAGGACAAACCTGCCCAAGAATAGGAATAGCTCATCCAAGGACATGCCCTACAAGAATACGAAGACTTGGGTGTTCAAGGTTTGAACAGATCTTCCAAAAAATTAGGATGGTTCATCTGAACTTGGATGAATATGAGGATCCTTTGGGGCCCATTTGTCCAATACAAAGTGTAATGTAATCAAGACATTATGCAAGATCGAAAAGCTGTTGAGGCTGCCCACAGATCCATTCAAGTAGAAAATCTTGTTCACTTTGGTAAAAAGTTCATCCGATGCCCAAACAAGTCTTTTCAAACTATGAATCTGTTCATCCATTGAATTTAATTAGCATCAAGTGCAAAACTTTGAATTTTGTATGCAACCAATACATATTATCTAAGTTTCTTGTTCATGTATACCAGAACGGCAATTTTTTGGGGGGCTTGGGTTCATTTGGGTTAGTCCAAAAAAAACATATAAAAATCATAAATATATACATATTTGTAGCCTAAATATAGGAATTAGGTTCAGAATACCACATAGCATGCATATATAATAAACAAAATTGGCATAAAAATAAAAAAATTCTACTTTGTTGATGCCATTTTGTCAAACTGAAATGTCATGATAGATATTCATTGTTCAATATGAATATAATGAAGTGTGTTGCACCATCCAAATGCTTTTTGTGTTATAGCTGTCATTTAGAATGCAATCCAACCCACACATCAATATGCCATTTTGTTTGTAATCACTCCTTTATATGACTTGCAAACATGTTCTTCCCCATGGGGAGATTTAAAAGATCACTGTTTTCTCCTTCTTGTTGAACAACCAAAAAGAAAAATTAAAGATGATTACTTGTGTTACATTGTACCCCGGGCAATGGTGGTTTGAAAGCGTGAGTGTTCACTTTTGAGGGGGCCCATATGTATAAAAGATTTCTACTTTATAAAAAGAATGTTACAAAGGTAATTAATAATTAAAATTCTCCCCACCTCATATTGTCAAAATGTACCCCACTTTAAACATAAAGTTGCTCCTCTTCTAAGGATTCAAGTGGAGGTAACATAAAGGCATGGTGAAATGTATGACCTCATCCAATAAAAATTGTTCGCCTATGTTGCAGGTCTATGTATCTCGCTTTGTAATATGCATTTATTCCTTGGTCTAGAAATCCATTAGGAAGTTTGCATGGTTCACAAAGCTTTATCTAAATGGAAACTTTGTATCAACCTATCAAGTGTTTGGGAAGAGAATCAAGAAGATCTGACTTGCAAGTGACATCCAAAGCAGAGTCACTTTTACTCCAACTCGAATAAATAAATATAGTAAGTAGACTTTGTGGCATGATAAAAATTGTGTTTTTTAGGGGTGGGTTTGCCAGGCTGCTGTTTGGCTCCTACTAAACAGACCAAGATTGCCCTGCAGTAGCATTGGCTGAATTTGTATCCATTTAGCAGGACCTTAGATGGCCTTGCAGGGGATCCATCCCAAGACCTGGATTGGGTTCGGGCCATCTCTGAATCCGGGGTTTGTTGCTGATGAATCAGTAACAGAGAATATTGTTATTAATAAACAAATTTTAAAGACAAAAGAGAGAATTGAATAACACTTTCATATTTAAGAGGATTTAAATGTTCACAAAGAGATGGAAGGATTGAAGACGGACAACACCTCTGAAAATTATGAAATTTGTCTGCACTTAGAAAAATCAGATTATCGATTCGTCCCAGCAGTAGTAAGAGATAGAAATAAAAGGGAAACAGTTTGGCATAATGGAAAATGAAAATTATGTTTTGAAGATGGTTTGAGATGATTTTGCAGATGGAAGAGTGAATCCAATTGAGTTAGTTGAATTTATTTCTGCATAAATTTTTTAGTATACTTTATTGTTGTTAGTGTAAATGCTAAAAATATTATTCCAGCCATCACTTGAAAAAACTTGAAGCTGAAGTTGTTGAAGACATTGAGGTAAGAGAAGATGGTCAACCTTTTATCAATCACAGCAGCACGATGGAATATTGGAGACCCAATTGTCAAATGCTTAATGGTCAGTAGATTAGTGTGTTGAAGAAATGGCAATATGGCAATATTTTCTTGAAGTTTGAACAACAAAAGGAGAGTGTTAAAATTAGAATTTTGACAAAGAGGGTAGCAAAGTAGAGGTTTACCATCGCCCGTACACTCAAAAGGATGGCGAGGTGAATAAATTCTAGAAGAAATCGTGTGCCAAATGACCATTATTTCTTAGATGGCACATGGATTGTTGACATAATGCTATTATGAATCCCTGCAAAACAAGTAGCTGAAGACTTTGAGGAAGAAGATACACATCATAATAAGAGCATTTGGTGTTTAACATAGGAGAACTATATTTTTTTGGAAAACAAGATTCATGTAGGAGGGTGGGTTGATTAATGGGGATTTTATATGAGAATTCCCTATATGTTGGTGAGCATATACTCAAACACAAATTACATTATGTAGAGGAGATATGAGACAACTATTACCTAGGAATAAGGCAAAGCCTCGGTGGCTAGTAGTAGTTTGATGGTATGTGCAAAGAGTGGAAGGGCCAACATTTCATAGGGATGTTTTGATATCATTTTTCCAAAACTATGTCTCAATGATAGCAAAATGTTGTTTTACAGTCATGGATCATAGTGTCAAGGTCACATTTGAGGCATATGATTTTCATTGAGTCTTAGAATTGTGATTCACATGTAAGAAGTTTGAAACAAAGGTGATTGACAAAAGGAGACAATTATTTATTAATATATTTTGAATAATGTTGTGGCATGAAACCATGAGGACTCATAGCAAGAGATTTGCAAGGAGAACTAGCATAAGGATGTCTAGTTTGGGCAGGATTCAAGACATTTAGATTATGTCTCTCTATGTAATGATGTGTTGAAGAGTCTACAATATTTGATATGTTGTACTTTGAGACTAGAGGCATGTAAGTTTGATTTACCCCTATGGGTACTTCATTTCATGTATGGTTTTGTAGACATAATAGTTATACATTTGGTTAGATTTTCTGTATTCCAAGATGGACACAACATGCAAATGTCCCAAGGGCTTCTACATGAGTGTACATGTATGGACACTAATCTATGATCATGTTCACATGTCTAGTATTCCCTTAGTAGAATGGGGGAATATATAGTTCTTTTCTAAACTTTTGATAGATGATGGATATCACTCGACCAATCTCCTCATGAAAAGTTGTCCAAGATGATGGAATGATTGATCTATGAGGAAAGGAATGCCCATTTCTAGGCCAACAATTAAAAAAATCACATGCACTGGACCCAAAGGGCTAGGGAAGAAGGGGAATATTTGTAGGAAGTATGGACATGAGCGAAGGCGTCTGTTACACCCCAAATGTAGAGATACTATTTACTATTACTGTATAGGGTAAATATGGATGCAATGTGAACTCTGGAGATGAATAAAATATGCTTATACCTTGCTATCAATATGAATGTTATCTCATTTGATGATTGTCTCATTTGAATGTTATCTCTGTTGATGTTATTCATGGTGAAATGTTGCATATAAGTGAATGAAAGGTTATTGAATTATCATTATTCTAACTTCGGAGATGTTTATGTATACTGCATATTGTTATGAACAATTGACTGTTGTGTGCATGTGTTAGTGGATGTAGGTATGTGTTCCATTCCTCCATGGGGAGGGGAAGTATCACTTGGGAGAAGATCTTGGTCGGGTAACTGGTAAAAGTAATTATCTGAGCATAAACACACACCACATTAGGAAGATTGAGTTGAGTTAGTTTGTGGGTAATAGGTAAGTCATCCCTAGTCGTATGTCTGCATTTGAGAGTCTTGTTTACTTTTGCATGCATTGGGTGATGTTTATCTATTTGAGCTTTTGATATCTTGTGCTATTACGATCATATGGACAGGTGGGATGTATGTGGAAGTATGTTTATATGTTGTTGATTTAAGATAGCTTTGGTTAGATATAAATGATGATTGCATTCATGCATCATCGTCATTTATATTTAACCAAACTGTTCTTAACCTTGAAAAAAAAACCATCAAATAAGTTATACGGATTTCAGATGATGATTGAAATTTTGCAAATCGGAATTCATTTCATATGATTGTTGTTTGTTAAATGCTCTCATATTAGTCTAAGAATAACACCGAACTGTTTCGGTTGTTAAGGGAGCCGCGCGCTCAAGGGACACGTCCCATGAGTGGACGTGTCTCCACTTTGTGGAGACACGTCTCTCATGAGACGCGTCTCTCCTTGAGGCGTGTCTCCCTCATATATATGAGACCTCTTACCTTTATTTGCAAACATCGAAATCAATTAATGTTCTGCATTCAGCGCATTCAAATACATAAGCACAAAATCTGACTTAGTATTATTACACAGAATTTAAGTCTTAGAATTTCCATAGGTCTTTTAGGATCCAGTTCTGATAAGATTTGATAAACATTTACATATGTATGCACATGCATGTCAATGGGATCTAACGACACGTATATGCATATATATAGATAAACCACACGTACACACTTATCAATATGATGTTAACGCGAATGGCTATATGTGAAACGAATGTGAACATATATATGTGTATAGTATATACACATATCCATATGTATATGTATATCAATACATGTGTACGTTGGCAAATGGACACGCTCATACGGATGGATCGATATAGATATACGTACACATACATGTACATAGAGGTATATATATATATATGCACACATTTGGTATAATGTGTTTATTATATACTATATTGCCTATACTCTTATATATATATATATATACATATATGTATATATTAATGGATATATATAAATACGTGATTAAGTATTTAAGTATATGTAAATATATATATATATATATATTAATGGATATATATATATATATATATATATAAATATAAATACGTGTTAAGTATTTAAGTGTATATATATATATGTATATAATATATATTACATATATATTTATATATAATAATATATATAATATATAAATACGTGTTAAGTATTTAAGTGTATATATATATATATATATTAAACATATTATTTATGTCGATTAAGATCGACTATCTCTTATTTATTAAAGTCGTTTCATAAGGCTGAATTATAGTTGGTATAGACTATGGGTTAAAGGTCGATGTTGACCATGTCTTTGAAAGTCGATTTAATAGCTATTGACTGCTAGTGTAAACTGATTATCCTTGTGAATAGCACACGATATTTAGCATGGCTTTGCATTTGATATCTGTTGGTTGAGGAAACCTTGACTTGGTCGACGTATTAAATGAGAGTCCATAGCAGCATTAATCGTTTGGGGAAAAAATCGGCAAACCAAAAGTTCAGGATTTTTTGAAAAAATTGGGAAAAAATCGGATTTACAGAAAAACGCAAAAAATTGAAGAAAACAGTCAGAAACTACATTTTAAAAAAATTTAATGGCATTTCCATAGCATACAGACATTAAGAGCAAATAAAATACAGAGTTCAATCCATGAATTATAGAAAATAGATTTTCGTTGGTTATATTCATATCGCTGATTACATTGCACCTAAGTTACCAGTTCGGGTTCGGGGACGGGTTCGGGTATGAGAACCCGGACGTGGGTACGGGCAAATTTTTTAGGGATTTGGGTACGTATGGGTACGTGTGTATATATATATATATATTAATAATTTAATATATTATAAATCTATATATATGTATTATATATACAAAAAAATAAGAGAAATATAGAGAATTGTAAAACTAATCATTTCATAGTATGATACTTGATCATTGATCAATGCCAAATGCCAAAGATAAATATTAAATGCCAATTGATAGTTGAAAAATATTCAAATAAAATTATTGAATTACAAAATGTAGTTCATGAAACATTGAAACATGATTCAATGTTCATTGTTCATGTGCTCATCAATCATCAAAAGGATTGTCAGAATCATCATGACTTGGATTTTGAGTGGTTTCAACTTCAAAATCATCATCATTTGAACCCAAAGCGGATCCAACACCATGTGATATGTCATCAATATCACCCACATCATCCATAGTGGCTCTAGCAAGATCCTGAATGGTTGCATCCAAGTCAGTAGACTCGGGTGCTACATCCCAAAGCCTCGCTGCCCCCTGCCTGTATTGAGGATCCTTACGTGACAGAAGACGCAAATTGGAATGAATATACACTAAGTCTTCAGCTCTTTTTGCAGCCAACCGGTTACGCTTCACTGAGTGGATAAAGGAGTATGTACTCCAATTCCGTTCAGCGGCAGAAGAGCTTGCAACCTGGAGAGAAAACCAACAAAATTAAAAATAAAATAAAAAATGCAAGATAAATTCAAGAATGTTAAGTGTTAAATTTTACAATACAAGTGGCAAAAAAAAAAACTTACTTGTGAGAGGATCTTGATTGCAAGAGGTTGGAGGTACATATAATCTTGACCATGGAGGTACCACCATGTAAGACCATCCATTTTGTATTGGTCTCTAGCAACAGAAGCATTATGATTTTTTGATTTTCCTGTGACAAACATTCCAAATTCTCTCATGACACTTGCATGCACTTCTGGATCACTGAACATTCTACTAAATGCCGTCTTATACCCATTAGCAACTTCAGCATCTCTATATGGCGGTATTCTCCCTGGGATAGAAAGTACTTCAGTGGTATAGTACCTCGGAGATAGGGCATATGCAAGGAGGTGCAATGGAGTTGTCATCTTGTTCCAACGATGAAGAACAATTGCTTCCACCCTTTTGTACAAGGTGTCTTCAGGATCATTCTCTTTTTTTTGTATTTCTATTTTTATTTTTTCCAACATTGTGTCCATGCTATCATAGACATCCCCCAAGCATGGTTCATCTGTATCAGCAAACCGAAGCATAGACATGATAGGTTCGGTGAATTCCAATACATAATTCACACGATCCCACCAATCGTCATTCAAGATCAATGCCTTGACTTTTTGGGCCCTCTCTGAATTTGATTGCTTCCATATACCCCATTGGTTGCTAATAACCATTTGACTCAATGCATCTTTCACCTTCACAAGTCGTCTCAGAACAATTGTGTGAGATGCAAACCGGGTCTCGGCAACCTAAGAACATGTTAATAGTAAGTTAATAACACATTTAAAATATGTAAATAATGCAAAAAATTATTTTATTCAATTATGTAAAACATGACATAAATGATAAATGAAACTAAATATATTAAATTTTAAAATTTACCTTCAACAATTCCAATGTTGAAAAAGTTCTGAAAATTGCTTGTGACATATGGTGGTTTGTCACAAACATCTGGATCTCCTCAGACTCCTGGTATATTTCTTTCACCCACTCTATTTGGGTGCCAATTGCTTGCATCACCAAATTGAGGGAGTGTACGGTGCACGGTGTCCAAAAGATGTGCTCATAGCTGGCCTCTACCAAAGCACCTGCAGCCCTGCAAACTTTTGCATTGTCCGTAATTACTTGGACAACATTTTCACTACCCACCATCTCTATGGAGTCAATGAGAATCTTGGAAATGAACACTGCATCTTTCACTTCCCCTTCACAGTCAACCGCCCTCAAAAACATTGCCCCCTTGGGGGACACTGCAATAACATTAATCAATGGATGGTTTTTGCAATCTTTCCATCCATCGGAAACAATAGATACACCTATTTCAACCCAAGAATCTCTAATTGGTTTTAGTTGGGCCTCTACATATTTCTTCTCTTTTTGCAATAAGGTGGTATGCACCTTTTCATACCCAGGACTTGTGAAATCAGGAGGTGCACTATTTATTGCTGACACCATGTCCTTCCAATATGGTGATCTCACCAAGTTGAATGGAAGACCATTGGCATAGAGGCAACGTGCAATTTTTTCTTCAGCAATATCTCTTGCCTCCATTTTAAATGCCTTCTCTAATGGACCTCTCTTGTGGGTGGTGGTTTCTGGTTCTTCATCTTCTTCTTCCGTAGAGGGTATAGACAAGAAGGGATGTCTAGAGGGCCTAACTATTTGATGAGTGGGTAATGTTGTTTTTTTCTTTCCGGAACTATAACTAGTTTGTTTTCCTCTTGCAACCGAATTGTCAGCATCTTCTTGTTCTTTTATAAATGCTGCTATTTGTATAGCAGAAAACCCCTTCTTATCTGGGCCCACACACATATTAATCCCTTTACCACCAGGGCCCATAAAATGAAGTTTCATTCGGTAGTAGGAGCTATTATATTGTACATTGCAAAAATTACACTTCCAAACAAACCCCCCACCTCCAGGAATTTGTGAAATTCGTGTGGTATGTCTCCATAAAGGAGATCCTTTATCAATTTTGAACTTTTGGCTTCCATCCCCACCCACTGAACTTTGACTACTGGCCATTGTTGCAATCTATAAAAAAAATGAAAAAAAATATATATTTGAAAAACTTCTTCACAAACTTGAAAAAATTCATCAAAAACTAAGAAACTTAAAAAAATTCATCAAAAGATTGAAGAATAGGGTTTAAATGCATACCTTGAACACTTAAATCTCCTTTGTAGAAGCTATTTGCCACTCCACAATCGATCTCCTTCAAATGCAATCACCTCCCTTCAAAATGCTAAGATGGAAAGAAAATATGGAGAGAGCAAAATGAGAGGTAAAAATGAAATGTTTTAGTGTTGAAAGGCCTCATATTGGGTCGTTTTAGGGTTAAGAGGCAAAATAGAAATTAAAAAATTGTTTTTTTTTTCACTTTTGGGCCCACTTTTTAAGTGCCGGGCCGTGGGTTCTCAAGGGTTCGCCCGGGTACGCGGTTGGTACCCCCGGGTCCACGTACCTATGGGCAAGGTACTCGTTGGGCACGCACCCTATGCGTACCCAGCGCGTACCCATAGGCGAACCCGAACCGGGTTCGCACCTGAACCAGGTTTGAGGCCTATGGGTACGAATCCGGTAACTTAGCATTGCACTAAACATACTTCAACTGCATAAATATCAGATGGTGACAGTTGTCAAAATGTCTATTACAATATAGTTTGTGACTTTGTACAAAGTCAACCTATAAACTAAGTACAAAGTTCCAAAAAAATCAATTGTAGCAAATGACGTGCTAGAGGGCAGAAGCTCCCGATGATGAAGCTCCTTGTCTATGCTACCACATTTTTCATACATGTCTACCAAAGCATTTTATCAAACCGTTCACTGCCTTGCTGCTATGGCTGAAAGCCTAAAACAGGTGCTTTGGAACAAGCTATGGATGCTTGGAAAAATTCTATCAAAGAATAATAGTAAGCAACAAGCTATGGTCTCATGATTTTTTTTTTTCGCATGAAAATCAGCATGATGTTATTCGCTTTTTTTTGCAGGTTTTAAACACGTTTTTTGGTGATTTTGCAGTTTTAAACGGGAAGAAATTGTTGACCAAAAGGTCAACGAGTTTTTCAAAAAATCGGGGAAAAAATCGTCCAGCCTGCAGATTTTTTAAAAATCGCGATTAATCGGGTTTTTTTGCAGATTTATGCTTCTATGAATGAGATCATGCTTGACTATGTGTCTCACGTATTAAGCTGCTATCTCGATTCATACACCATTTGGAACGTTTGAAACGTGTTGTCATGTTATGGATATTGACTGAGTTTTAAGGCGCCAAATGTGAAGGAAGAGGAATAGCAGATGGCACCACCTTTGAAGTTTGATTTCCTGTAGATGTCTTTCATTGAAACAATTCAAATTCTTCCATGTGCATTTGGAATAAGTCTTGGATTGCTGTCAAATAAACTAGTTGATCTGTAGGAGGTTTTGCCAAGTTTGAACTTAGTTTATCACCACCTTAATGCTGAGTTGATTTGCATGAAGCTTGCTGTCTTTGTACATGCATAAACTATAGGCTTTGTGGCTGCTTGGTTGCTCTATAAATAGCTGAACCATTTCTTTGTGATGGATGCATTCTTTCAAGAGATAACCCATCTTTTGCATTTCATATTTCTGTATATTGCCAGCCATACTTTGCAGAGTATTGTGAGAGAGGTAGGAGGGAGATCTTTTAGATGAGAAGAGATTATATTTTGAGAGAAGTAAGCTGGCAACAAGTTAGATAGAGATAGTGAGATATTCTTGAGAAGCTGATTATCATTCTATTTGCTATTGGAGAGGGCTGCATTGCTGTCATTAGTTTGGATAAAGCGATAACAGGCATGAGGATCTCTTCTTCTTTGTTATTTTACTTAGAATGGTGTGTTTTGCATGCATGCTTGAGATTTCTTTCCAGTATATGTATTAGAGAGTTTAGATTTCTTTGAAAAGGAAAGTGAAGTTATTGAGCTGTTTTCATAATGTGTTTTTATGTACTCCATAGTAGGAGATGGGTGTTTATGATAGGTATTATATTCTAGGTATGATTGAACATAAAAAGCACATATGTGTATTTAGCTAAGTTATTGATTTAACTAGGAAAGTTTATGTTTTACTCCTAGGAGAGGTCATCCTGTATGGGAGAGAATTATATATACTTACAATTAAGTAGGGTTATCCAAGTAAATAGGTTGTCTTTGGAATGATGGATTATTAGCCATAGAAGGGAAATACCTAACTTGTGTACTTACTAGTTAAGTAGGTATAATCCAAGTAGATTAATATGGTTGTGGGTTATCTGGGATGATGGACTATCCATTGAAGGAAATACCTATGCGTAGCTTAAGATAGCCTTAAGTCAAATTGGCCCTGAGTAGTGTATGTGATAGATGACCCTCAGTAGAACATACTGAATGAAACACTTTGGCGGAAGTAGTGTGATGACTTTTGGCTCCATTGTCGGTTCACCGTGATCTAGTATTACATGCTAGACAAAGATTGTGGGATTACAAGTTCTAGTTATGTAGGACACAACACTATGCTTAGTTGGTTGTCATTATTGGTTACTCTACCAATCTCTTCGTCGAAGGGAAGGGCCATCTATCGAATGATAGATGTGCGGGGGACCACATTAAGAGTCCGTGGTTGGCGAAAAAGCACTTGAGTGATGCTTCTCCTCCATAGCAGGCGACAAAAGAACTAAGATTTGAAAGGAAGGATCTTGGACCGTCTTACAGCTATTTGTTCTAAAGCTCTTTGAGCTATGTTTGTAAATGTATGCTTTCTTACATTGATATTTTATGAAATGAAAAGGAATTCATGTTGTCTTATGTTTTGCATCTTAAATGGAAATTATCAATAAATATTTTTTTTTTTTATTCGCAATGGCATGTTACTTGTTTATTTACTTTTTTGGTGTAAAATTAGAATTTTTTTTACTTCATAGAAGGGTTAGTACGCTACAGTGTCCAACATTTGACTCATGCTTATAGGTTGAGTGTATAGAGATTAATTTGTAGATGGGGAAGTTTATTAGACATTCTTTAGATAGCGAATAATATCGTAAGGAGGGGACCTATGAGGAAAAGTTTGAGGATAATGAGTATACAAGTGGAGATAACCATGAGGGATATGTTGGTGAGGAGTTGGAGTAGAGAATTCTAAAGAGACAATCCCCAATATTAGGTTTAGGGGTTATCTTAGGCAAGTCTGCCGAATAGAAGTGTGCTACTATTATTTGGGGAAGTTATCAATTGCATACAATAATAGAAACTAACATGATATTGGATATAACTCAATAGAAGATTTATTCAATAGAGTTAAAGTACATACATGTAGATCAAGGAAGAATGAGTGGAGATTCTTAGAATGTTGAGCTTTGACATAGCCATTTTTTATTCCATATTGGTTTCTTTAGCTAGAAGTAAAAATAATTTATTAAGTACACATTGACCATCACATCAAAAAAGTTGTGCACCATAGGGGAATGTACTCACCTGTTGACACACAATTTTATGAATTGTGTCTGATTGTATAAACATGTTGCCATGTTTGAATGTGTATGCAACTATGAAAAATCTTCATCGAGCTGATCACTTGTTACAAATTGTACTTTTGTTGGATGATGGGCTACAATAGAATGATTTTGTTGCTTACAATGATTCAAAACTTTGTGAGGTTGAAAGAACTATTTTGGCATTTTAGATACATTCCTTTCATAAAAACCTTGTCCATTTGTCTCACATGCCATGGATTTTCTTGCACCTTCCTATTGTAATGATTTCCATTCCTTCACAATGGTACATTTGACATTGCTTGGTATAGAGATGATACTGAATCTCCCTAGTTCACCTAGGTTGCTACACATCCTACTTGTCACAAGGTGCATTAAACTTTGACCCAACTCTTGCAAATTCAAAATTCAAGAATGGGCATACACTTAGTGCTAAATATTGTACATTGACAACTTGTTTCTCAAATTTGACAATAGAATGATCACCATAGGGTCATACAATTGTTGCTACAAGGTGTATGGTGGCCAGTGAATGCTTTGCAGAGTTTGTAGATAGTAGGATGATACTTTATATTCCATTTGTGGGTCATACAACTATTGTGGATAGTATGAAATAAGTTGTAGACCTGATAAAAAAATTGATTTTTTTAGAATATCATACTTCAGCATAACTATCACCATTAACTACAACATTCTTTGTAGTAAGCTTGTATGGTGAAATTCCTTGCACAACATTGATAGAATGCATGGATACAAAAATATACATGGTGTATGACAATAGAAGGATGAGGTGAATATTAGGTTGTATAGGAGTGAAGGTGTGCATGATGGCAAAATTCACATGCGGTACAGTAGTAACAAAGAATGAAACTTAATTAGACCATACTATAGAGGGCAATCCTAAAGAGGAGTGTATGATGATAGTTTATTTTAGTCGTATGGGAGGGGGGGCACACAACATAAGATGAAGAGTTAAAGAGCCATATAATGAGAGTTAACACACAACGCCCAAAATCCTTTTCATGTTGTAAGATGGAATGAATAGAAAGAGATGGTTGCACAATGATTTTTTCTTTTTGGTCAATTTATTCTTTTCTTCCCATTGGAAAACAACACTTTTTGTTTATCATTTTACTTTATTTTTTCCATGTTGGACCCATGGTTGTTGACTAATGTCTTCAACTTCTTCAATTCGCAAACTTGTTGATGTACACAATATGTATGATGTCCTTTGTAGCCTTTGTTAGGACATGGATTAATGTGCTATAGATCAAAATTTTAAATAATTTCGCCACACTTGCTCATATTGTCATCATTCAAGTCAATTTTTGGTAGTTCTGCCAGGCTTACGTAATTCATCATATTAATAGCTTACTTTGCACTTTTATTTTTCAATTTTTTGGAATCATTCTTTTCCTTCATTTGCTTCTTGTCATCTTCTACTACTTGTTCATCTTCATTAGTCACCATGAGTTCAATAAAATAATAGTTAGGCATAAATATTTGATAGTACTCCATCTACAATTGTAACAAACCATTGAGGGAACTTGTCTCATCTTTAGAATATGAATGTAGCTCAAAGATTCCTTTGGTGTTTTCCTCCTAGGGGCCTTGATCAATGCTCTTTGTCTAGTTGTCTTCGGAGTTGGAATTAGATGAATAAGAGGAAGTTGCATCCTTAGTCACTGTTTGATTCCTTTGGTGTTTGTCTCCATGGGGCCTTCATTAATGCTCTTTGTCCAGTTGTCGTCAGAGTTGGAATTAGATGAATTAGAGGAAGCTGCATCCTCAGTCATTGTTTGATTCCTTAGATCAATTATATATTTATAGCCTTTATTTTCTTTGGAAGGTAGGTTCTTTTTCTAGTTATGGCCGGCTTTGGCTGTGACGAACCAACCTTGAACCAATAATGCATTGTATGCTTTCTTGCATAATGAGATGAAAAGAAAGTTTAACATAAATGCATGAGTTCTAATGATTACTTTTTTCCCCATGAAAACTCCAAACACTTTATTATTTTTTGATCTTCTCCTATTGATTGTAAAGCTTTTGCCCAAATATTTGGCTTATAGTTTGTTTACCTATGCTTTGCCAAGCATCTTCTGAAAGTACATTCATGGCAATTCTATAATCATTAATTGTATTTGTTACGTTCTTTTCGAGAATCTCCATATGTACCATTGCTTGTTTTCTTGCCAAATTCATTGTGAGAAGCATGGGATCAATTGCTGATCTCTTGATAATGATTGTTTGGTTATTGATTCCTCATTATAGCGACTTCCAGATTCTAAATGGGCAGTGACATGCATTGTCACATGCCTCTCATGTGCATTACTGGCTATAACATTCTTGAGTTCAGGAATACAATGCAATAAATCCATTACTTTAATTGGTATGGTGGTTTGAAGTACTTGCCTTGCAATAATTTTAACCGATTCCAATCGATTTGTTTCATACCTACATGTGTATTCGATTCACAACATTCATTATCTTTAGCATGCTCCACCTCTGTTGTTGCTTTGCAAAGTTTTGCTTATTTGTATGTGGGTTCAAGTACACAACTTTCTTTGCTTGGGCTCAAGTAATAGCTAGTAATTTGTAATGTCCCCATTTTAGCTCTACACTCTTCTTTTGGAATTAGTCTATTTCCAGAAAACTGTAAGCTAATCAGAAATGGAAATTAGGTTTTCCTATTTTGTAGGAGGTTTCTGATGGGCTTTTGAAGGTTTGCATGTAGAAGTTTGGTAGTGAGCTTTATGGAGCTTTCTGGGTTTTTGGAGAGCTTCTGGGTGTGGTAACATGCATTTCATGAAAATGACATGCATTTCTCTTTGGTACCTTGCATGTAAGAAAGGTTTTTGGGTTTTTTTTGGTTTTCAGAGATCTCCAGGGTGGTATGACATGCATTTGAATCTGTCAACCTTTCCATGCACTTACTATTTTTAGTAAGTCATGATTATTGCTCAGTTGTTGCTCAAATGGAGTTTGCATGCACTTACTATTAATAACAGTTTGGTATTTTTGGTAAGTTCTATTTATAGCAGTATCATCCTAGCAGTAGCGTAGTCATTTCCAATTTTTCATTCTATTTTGGGTAGTGAGGCTATTTAGTTGGGCGTTGGCTTCTCTCTCCCTCTCTCTCTCTCTTGGAGCTAAGTTTCAATACTTAGTCTTTTTTCAGTTGTGGCTTTTGGACTCCATGACTAGTCGATGACTTTAAGTTGTTTTTAAAGTGGGGCCTTTGAGTGGTCATCCAAGTGAGAAACTAATATCTTTGTTAATGTTTTTAAATGCTCTTAAAAGGTGGACGCCAAGGAGGGAATGTTAAAGTATTTTAATATTTTAAAAGTGCATTTTTGGAGATGGGCATCCCATGAGGGAATTGAAGAGTTTCTTTTTAAGGTTACATTGTTGTTTCAGTTGCCCGTTGAAGCTTATTTAATGATGCCTTGTGCTTTAATTTGTATCTTTTGGAAATTATGATAATGTTATGCTGCTGAATTGAATTCAGAGCCGCTTCGAGGAACGCATACCTCCTAGCACCCTTACAATGCCATTTTTCGGGCTTGAAACGATAGCTTCCTAGATGGCCACTGACGATCGTGCTTCACTCAGGAGTGCGGATAGAGCTGAATTCTGATTTTATAAACAGATTGCTATTGTATAATTTGTTTATTTCTGTTGTTGATGATCATGGCTGAAGCGAACTTTTGCTTGTAGCTTTGCTATCGATTTTTATCTCGTTTTGGGTACTAGCTCATGCTGTTTCACTTTGTAGGGCGCCCAGTTCTGCAAGGTTTCAGATTTTATTTCTGAGTATTGAATTTTATAGAAGAGGTCAACCCTTCTTGGAGGTCGTATCACATCTGTACTGCTGCATTGGGATTCATGCCAAGTTCTTGGAGCTGTTTTGGCACTGTTTTCTCGTTGGAAAATGGATGCCTAGGTTTATGGCTTCATTTGTCTGCTGTTTGAGGTCATTCAGAGCTGAATTGAAGAAGTTGTGTCCATTTTGGTGAATCTCTCACTTGCTGGTCTAATTTTCTATGTTTACTGTTTCTAATCAGATCTGATATAATTCTGGTTTATGCTATATTTCCTATTCTATAGCATATTGTATTAGTTAGGGATTATTCTCTAACATATTGAGGTTTCTTGATGATATATCTTTAGATTATTGTGCAGTTGAAGCTATCATTGTAAAGCTGGTTTAGTAGTACTAACAACTATTTATATTTCTGCACTTTAATATTTTGTAATTACTCCCACTGAAGAAGTGGTTGAGTCTTATTTTACTTTCAACACTTGTTGTTTAATTTCCCCCTCACTGAATAAGTGGAAGAGAGGATTCATGGCTGGCTTGCCGCCTTATAAATTGTAATAACTTCGCTCCTGTTGAATAAGTGGTGGAGCTTTATGGTTGGTTATGCGCCTACTCTTTAGTATTTCCAGTATTTACTTACATTCATGGTTGGCTAGCCGCCTAGCAGCTTTGTATTTCATTTCCAGTTTGCTAACGATCCCTGACACCGTATGCTCTCACCTTGCCCACATTGGGATCTTGGTGATCAAAAGGTGAAGGGTTACTATTCTTGCTGGTTATCATTTGGAGCTAACGCTAATCAGTGGTGTGTTGTGTTGATTAAATCCGAAAAAAATTAAGGGGGAATATTACATACTTCAATATTTCTCTCTACATCAATCATAGCAATGCCCATCTTCTGCTTTGGACATCTAACATCATCATGGTCATTGGGTCCATGCCATTCACAAAGTATTTCTATTTTGCCTTGATTTCTTGGATAATCTCTTGCAAAATGGCCTTGTTAACTACTCTCTTGATAGTGTATAATAGGTTGACGTCTAGAGACATATTGTATTGAACTCCTACCTTACCCTTGACAATTTTATTGGATGCTATTATTGCATCTTGGATTCTAATAGCCATGAGGAGATGGATCTTGTTGTTTGTGGCTTTGGTGGTGTGTTGGGTGGAGGAGATTGCTCCCCTCGTGTAAAGAGTACTTGTGTGCTCTTGCTTTCAAAATTATACAAATATTCCTTAGTCAAATGGTTTGTTGTTTGACTAATATCACATCACATTTTTTGAGGGCAATTGGTTTGGGTGTGGCCCTTTACAATCTTTGCACCATAAATTGTTAGGCTCTTTGTTGGATTGATTTCTTGCTTTCAATTTCTTTATTGTACAAAGCATATTTCTCCATAATGCTTGCATTGATCCTAGTTCAATTCATTGCAGGTATTTGAGTCTTCATATTCACCAATTTTTCTTTTTGAACATAAAAACATTTTGTCCTTACTTTTTATATCCATAGTTCTATTGCATGTCTTAGCATATGATGAAGGTGGTACTATTTCATTTTCTAAATGAAGAAATGAGACCTTCAACAAACCATATATGTTTCAATTCATCAGTTGGTTCTTTTTGCAATTTGACAAATAATTCCTTGAGCCTCTGATAATAAGCTTTGACGTTCCTATGTTTCCCTTGCCTAGTGTTGTATATTTCGGCAACAATATCATTGTCATCTCAAAATAATCTAAATTCTCATTCGAAAGTCTTTTGTAATTTCTCCCATGTATTTCAACTGATTGGCTCAATCTATGTGCACTGGTCAATTGCTACACCTTTGAGGGTGGCTAGGAATGATTGTAAGCTAATAAGTGCCATCATTTCATCCATTTGTTGCCCAAATGGTTTCATAGTGTTGATGTTTATAGCATCGAGAGATATTTTCTCCTAGATAAAAATAAAATAAAATGAAATAATGCTCAAGGCAGGTCGGCTTGTTTATGTACAATAAATATTTTATATTTTCTATTTTTTATTGGAGGCCGACCTAGAGAAAGAGTAGCCTAGTTTTGTATATATACGAGGTGAAGTTCATTCATTTGATCATCAATTCATTCTCAATTCAATTCGCACTTACAAGAAGAAGTTTGCACTTGAGCAGCAGATCGCCATCTTTAGCAGCAGATCAGATTTCAAGGAGAATTATATTCATTTGTATCAAGGAGAGGTTTCACTATTATTGTATCAAATTCGGCCTTGTGTTGGGCCTAAGTTGTAAGCAGATTTCTGCTCTTATTCTTGAAATATATAAGTGATATATTTTGCTGGGTTTTTCTCCCTTGAGAAGGAGGGTTTTCCCAGGGTATTTTGCTGTGTTCTGTTGTTCATTGTTTTGTATTTCTGCTTATCTTCATTTCTGGTCTAAAACTAACATGGTATCAAAGCGGGTTTAAGCAAGATCGGATCAGATTTGTTTAAGCAGTCAAGTCATCTTCTTATCTAGGGCAGTCTATAAAAGTATCGATGATGGTGAACGGAGTCAAGGTCAAAGATAGGCTTGATGGTGTATCAAATTTCAACTCTTGTAAATTCAGAGTTCTCATTGCCTTAGAAGAAAATGATCTTCTAGATTTCGTGGAGAGTGATGTGCCTCAACCATTTGATGATGTAGAGAAAACTCAATGGAAGAAAAATAGCACGAAGGCTAGGAAGATCATGATAGACTCCGTGAAGGATCATCTAGTTCCGATTATCTCCAAGATGAAGACAACCAAAGAAATGTTTGAGGCTCTACAAAGATTGTATGAGATCGATAATACCAGCAGAGCCCTTGCTTTGAGACAACAACTCCATCACATAAAAATGGCTAAAGGAGATTCAGTCATTTCCTTCTTCATGAAGATTTCTGGTTTGAGAGATCAGCTATGCACTATTGGAGATATAGTTGAAGATAGAGATCTAGTTATGTTGGCACTTAATGGTCTTCCTCAATCTTGGGAACCCTTTATTCAAAGCATTAGTGGGAGATCTAAGTTGCCCACGTTTGATCTTCTTCAAGCTGATTGCATCCAAGAGGAATCCAGATTGGCAACAAAAGGAAATGGGCGAAGCTCTCATAATGAAGAAAAGCATGTTCTTGCTGCTCAAGCTTCCAGAAGGAAAGGAAGAGAAGGGAAAAGAGGCAATTTCAAGAGGAATAGAGACAAAAAATCATATTCTGTTCCAGAACTGAAGAAGAAGAAGAATCTCTCTCACATTGAATGTTTTAGGTGTGACAAGTATTGTCACTATGCTTGAGATTGCATATCAAAACCAAAGTACCATGCTTCTACTGCAGATGTTGATGATGTGTCACCTCAAAAGGAATCTAGAGACGACTCAGGGGGATTTCTATTCATCTTTGTTCTTTCAAGCAATGTTCCAACTGACAGTGACACTTGGTTGATAGATAGTGGTGCTTGACGACACATTACAGGATACCGAGAGCATCTTATGGAATTGGTAGAAGGAGAAATCAACTTGCAAGTGATAATCGGAGATGATGCTTGTTATTCCGTAAAAGGAGCCGGGGCCACCTCTCTTCAACTAGATTCTGGCATCCCTCTTTATTTGAGTGGTGTCTTGTTTGTACCAAGAATCAAAAGAAGTCTTGTCTCCATTTCAGCATTGGAGGACAAAGGGTACTAGATTGCTTTTTCTGAAGGGAAAGTTCTTGCTTGGCCTAAGAACTCTAGTATCAAATCAGCTTGTGTGATTGGTGTTCATCAAGAGAGCCTATATAGACTTTCTATTCGTCCAGTTCAGGCATTATTGCACGACTCTATCAGTTTGAATGAGCTATGGCACATGAGACTTGCTCATTTACACTTCAGAGCTCTCCCATCTATGGAGAAGGTGGTTATTGGTCTACCAAAGCTCAATCTGGAGCACGATAGCATTTGCAGAGGATGTGCACTTGGTAAGAATATCAAGAGTCCCTTTCATAGTAGTGACAGTAGATCAAAGAGAATTTTAGATCTTGTTCATTCTGATTTATGTGGACCAATGTCTGTGGCATCTCTGAGTGGATTTTGGTATTATGTGATTTTCATTGATGATTATTCTCGAAAGACTTGGATTTACTTTTTGAAATCTAAGGAGTCTGAAGAAGTACTTGATAGATTCAAAGAATTCAAGGCTCAAGTTGAAAACATGTCTGGGAAAAGGATTAAGGTTCTGAGATCTGATAATGGAAGAGAATACACTTCTAGAGGCTTTCGTAATTTTTGCATTGAGGCAGGGATCAAGAGGGAGTTCTGTGTTCTGTACAACCCTCAACAAAATGGAGATGCCGAAAGAAAGAATAGATCCATAGTTGAGGCAGCCAAGGCCATGATTCGTGATCAGGATCTACAGACCTTCCTATGGGCAAAAGCTTCCAAAATCACCGTGTATGTTCAGAATCGAAGCCCTCATCAAATATTGGGAAACATGATTCCTGAAGAGGCCTTCATGGGTGTGAAACCTAAGGTTAGTCATTTAAGAATTTTTGGTTGTCCTATTTACATTCATGTGCCTAAGGATAAATGATCAAAGCTAGAACCTTCAGGAAAGAAGGGTATATTTGTGGGATATAGTGAGTCTTCAAAGGCCTACAAGGTCTATATTCCAGGGCAGAAACGGATTGAGATCAGCAGGGATGTCTCCATTAAAGAGGAAGTGGCATTCAAAAGATCTAAAGGGCCTTACATGGAGATAGACAGTGAAGAGCATGAGGCTTCTCAAGATATGCACATATCTTCTGATCATACTCCCTACATTCAGAGGGAGTCCAACGAACCGACCGAGACTATTGATCCAGTTGATCCTATGGAACCAACTGATGGGCCTAGAGACATTGTAGTAGGTCAGAAGAGGCCTCTATGGGCTCGACAAACTATGCAAGAGGCAAAACAATATGCAGCTCCTCGAGGCACCTTTAGAGAAAGCAAGAGATCGTAGAAGTTTTCAGGTTATGTGGCATTCATGAGTCACATCATTGATTCTGAGCCTTCCAGTTTTGAGGAAGCATCCAACCAGTAGGTATGGAGAGATGCAATGACAGAAGAATATCAGTCTATCATCAAGAATGATGTATGGGATGTTGCTCCGAGACCTGAAGGGAAATCAGTTGTGTCTTCCAAATGGCTCTACAAAATCAAGCATGCAGCTGATAGTAGCATTGAGAAACACAAGGAAAGATTTGTAGCAAGAGGCTTCTCTTAGAAGGAGGGAATAGATTACGAGGAAACATTTGCTCCTGTTGCTTGTTACACTTCTATTAGGACAATTATTGAAATTGCATCCGCTAAAGGCTGGAAGTTACATCAAATGGACGTAAAGACTGCATTTTCTTAAGAGGAAAGAAGCAGCTACAAACGCATAACCTGTTCAAAAGAGAAAGAGGGTGGAGCCATCTCATTCTGTTGCATCCATAAATGTTGACAAGATAGTAGCCACTGCGGACGAGTCACTGGCTGATATGACGATTCCTTCTCCAATTCATGAGGGCAATATTGAGCCGATCCAGCTAGATGATGACGAGCCCCCATCTCCTATGGGCACAGAAATACTTGATTCAGAGAACGAAATGGTTATCCAATATGATGAATTTCAAGAGGGAATGATTTCCACTCTTAAAGGAATTCTGGATACTCCAGGTGGAGAAAATGTTTAGGAAGAGGACAACATTGAACAACCCACAATTCCTGACTTGTTAAGGGAAAGATTGAAGATACAGGTCCCAGTTGAGACTCAAGAGGAAGATGCCACTATAGACTTCTTGGCTAGGTTAGAACAAGTTGTTGTAAAGAAGCCCGCCAAGAAATTCTCCACGATCTAGAGGGACGAAGCCGACAGCCCTTCCGTACAGATTGCCATACCAATTGTTGATAAGACATAAGATGATATTGCTCCCCATGAGTATGCCATTACCACTATTTACCTGGGCCTAGCGACAAAAGGCCAGGTAGTTGAAGAGTTGGATAACTCAGTCTCTACCATCAAGGCAAGACTGGAGAAGGAAGTGGCGAAGAAGAGAGAATACGAGAAGGAGGTCGAGCGCTTGAAGGAGTACGTTCAACACTTGACCAAACCGCTCAATCAGGGTGATGAAGCAACTCCTCCTCTTCTAAACTCCTCACAGGAAACAACCAAGGACATTGAAGATGATATGGTCACAACTAAGGAAGCTAAGGAATGGATGGCAAGTAAAAGCATAGAAGCGGCTGTATTTATGGAGAGATTGACACTAGCCTATGGACAAACCTCTTTGTTGCTTTCCAGACTTGCTGTCATGATAGAAGTTTGGGACAACCTCCCGGACATTCAGGAGAGGATCATCCCATGCCTCAGAGTATTGAAGGGAGTTCCAAAACATGAGTTGATCGAGGGGAAGATAATTGCTGCAGGCGCCGCTTATGACTTGCACAATTGGTATTGGGCATTGACAGTACGAAGCGAGGGCTTGGAAAGAGCAAAAGCCGATGGACTTAGAGTTGAAGAATAGATAAGAGAAATTTAGAACAAGATTTACCTTATAGCTGCAAATGTGTTTGAGAAAGAGATTGTCTAAGAGAATGACATGCAGCTAGAAAGGCTAAAGCACAAAGCTCGGGTGATCTTCTTCTCCATCATAGGATCGATTCTGAGACAGAACTTCACAAGGGTGGCGAACCTCTTATCCATCCGGGATGACTTCATGAAACAAGAATTGGAATGGGAGAGTGCCTTTGTTGGATATGCTGAGGACTTGGACAGGCTGGAATTTAGGATAAACATGCTGCCACAGGTCATGATGGAAGAGGTCATCCTGATCGTGTCTAGATTCATCGAACACACTACTGCCCGAGAGGATAAGGATGCACTTCCTTGAAAATAGCTCCAAGCGCCACTTCACTCATTGATTACTCATTGATCATTGATGTTATTTCGGGAAACCCTAATTAGGGTTGATATGTATTGATCTTGGCTGTTAATTTTGTTTCAATCTTGGCCTTTCATTTGCTCTCAAAAACTCTATATAAACTCTTGATCTCTCATTTTCATTTTGTGAAGAAAGTGTATGAGATTGTTGCGTATTGCTACTTCCGATAATAAAAGCTCTTATGCATGATTTGCTTTGAATCCCTTTTGTTGTCAAGTGGTTTGCAAGGTTGCATAGCTTCTTCAACATTAGATTAGAATTAAGATAGAATTTGATTTGAATGTTTGTTAAATGAATGAAAGATCTGATAGTATTGATTGGTGAAACTTAGCTCATACTTTCTTTGAATAGATGATTTTTATTCAATGCGTAAAGTTAGCTTGAGCTTATGATTGTGGATGCTTAACTTAAGTCTGGATAAGTATTGTTCAAGACATGAAAATTATAATCACACCCCTTGAAGATTGCACCCACTTTGTGTAGTTGTCCCAGGGAGGCGAAGCAAAGTGTGGTTACCAGTTTCACCTAATCTTTATCGTCTTTTGAATTCTTAGGAATAGATTAGGACTTCTAAACCCTTATCCTTTTGCACTTTTTTTGAAATCCCAAACTAAAAATCCCAAAAGAAGGAACATTTAATGTTAAATCTGTCTAAGTCCTAAACTTGTGAAGAATTCTTTAACGTAAGTCCCTTTGTGTATTACCAACATATCACAACGCCCATTCAGCTTATCCACACGTCAAGACCTGGCAAAAGAAACCTTGGAGTCGGCATATGATCTTCTCGCAATCTTTGCATACGCAGTGATTTTGTTCAAGAGAGGATAAAGTGTCTTTGGACATTTTATTTTGTGTGTTCGGTGGATGATAAAATGTACACCAATAGATAGTACACCATTACAAAGATCATTCTTACTTATGGTGGGGTGTGTATTGTAAGGCCATTCAACAAATGGTGTGAACAAATGTATTCTAAGGGCATTCAACAAATGGTGTCAACAAACCCAATGGGGTTCGTGCATGCCTCTAATTGATCCTGACAAGCACATGGTTATGGCACATAAATCTGAGCATCAAATAGCTAGAGTTGCGGTCTGTGTTATAGACAGTTACGCAGCAATTCAATGGTTCATAAACACGCTGAGAAGACATGCCCAAGCCTAAAGGTGCAAATAGAGAGATTGCCTACAGTGAATTTGAAATTGAAGAAGGCTAAGAAAAAATAAAACATCCAATTTCAGATTAGAGAGTTGGAGCAGTGAAATAGTAAGGAATAGGTGGAAATATCTGAGAGTTTAAGGTAGTGTTGCTCCAAGCTTCTATGATAGGGGGATGCGAGGACACAGTTTTGGGGCAACAAACTTTTTCTTGAATTTTGAAGACAGTGGGCGAATGTCTATTAAATAATCTAAAACAAACTAAAAGCAAATGAAATTTTAATAAGTAAATACAATGTGCTGAATCTTTAGTTTTTAGGGTTTTTTTAAGCATTTTTTTTGTTAAAAAGTTACCTTCAACATTTTTATGCACAAAATGGATCACGGTGTACGGATCAGAAAATCAGGCCACTAAGCCATGGTGGACCCCTGCAGAAGTGTCCCCTTGGAACATTTGTTTGAAAGGGCTTCTTTAAAAGCCTCAATGCTCAAAGTTGAGTTATTGAAGGTCACGTATGAGGAGTGGCATGTGAAGTATGCAATTACTACAATTCTAGGACTTTGGTGGTTCAATATCAAAATCTATGAAAGGAGTAAAAGATGCTTGGAGGAAGGAGTGCCTCAACTTCTTCCTTACAAGCAACATGATGTCCACACAATTCCACTGCCACAACCTCGTTATACACCACTATGCTAGCCTCAATAGTAACGCTAGTGAAGCAGAATCCAGATAAGATCTATATTACCCCTTTTAGTGGTTACTAATGATGACTCATTTATTTGGGCAGATAGGTGTTTTTCACATTACAGAGTCTCTAAGGATAAACACATAAAATTTGGAGTTGAATGTTTTGATAATGTATTGTTGTGGAATAATAAGTTGTGTATATGCTTGTATTAGCTATGTGCGATTATTATAACTTATGTCTCCATGGGTGGTCCTACATATTACACTCTACATGTTGACTACTTGTGGATTCCTAAATAATGAGCATTGCTCCTAGCCAGTTTATGATCATGTTATTATTGCAGGATGTGAGAGGTCATCAGATTTTAATGTAGTATCAACATTAATCTATAAGAAGTGATTATATTCAGTATTATATCAATAGAGTGATAAAATCTCCAGTATATTTGTATCATGTGATTATTTCTTCTTTGTTTGTTCTATGTGTCAAGCTATGTTATATTGCAATGTGTTAAATAAATTTTCCTATGTGGAGGAAATACTTTGTTCATTGAAAGAAATTCTTGGTATGAAAGCATATGCACTTACCCCAAAATAATAGGCAGTGAGGGGAGGATATGTGTTATCAAAGATGGTAATATGAAGAAGTTCACTAGTAAGGAATTGTAATATACTGAATAGAAATGAGTAACAAAGATTTTGAGATCAATAGTTTAACTTTAGATTTATAGGGTTTAGTGTCCGAGGTTTTTGTACATGAGATGTTAGAGAGAGATGTCACACTATTGTCTAGGACATCTCTAGTGGATGGTGGAAGCAACATTGGGATGGGGCTCCAAATTTATTGCTTCTTGCCATTTTTCTACTTTCTCAAGTTGTTGGTGCCTTTGGTGCAGAGGATCTGCTCTTCATAGCTTCATCCATTTGTTTAGGAGGAACAAGTGTGGCTCTAGAAGAGTGTCTAAGCTAGTTGCTGGATGAGGTCCACTGTTCAGCCTTAAAAAAATGATAGCCTCAGTGGAGAGTAATTTTGTCTGCAATTCATTGAAGAAACTGAGTCCAAAGAACTTGACGATGATAGATGTTTCATGCTTTGCATTTTAATGCTTATAAGTTATAATCATTGACATGATTGCTATTAGTATTTCACATTATATTTTGACTGCAATGGATTCTTTTGTGTTGATGTTTTATTATTATAGACAATGATGGGTCAGAACTAGACATATATGTTATGATTTTAAAATTGTACGTTTCATTTTTTTAGTCAAAGATCTGACTTTTTCTAATAGGGGTTATGGTAGTAAAGATAAGGCTCTAGTGGAAAGGAATCATCAATAACTTATCTGAGAAATAATTGTTTTTTCTGACACATTTTTTGATAACTCCTTTTGGAAATAGGAAGGTCTGTATTAAAAAGTCATTGATGAGATCACAGAGATAAAAAAAATGTGCATCCATATGAGATCAGACATTCTCTTAGAGAAAATAATGCCATACTAGCATTACCCATGAAAAACCCATGGTTAACCGTGGCCTGGGGCTGGGGCTGTGCCGGTTTGAATTGACTGGCTGTTTTTTCACCAACTTGTGAAAAATCTGGGAAAAACATGTGGGTTATTTAATAATGTGCAAATAATCTGTGTGTTACTGAGTAACCCGCAGGTGTTTCTCGTTTTTCAAAAATCCTGCTCCCTTTGCTTTTAAACCTTATGTATTTCATTTTCATTTACACTTCATTTTTTGAGTTTAAGCCTAAGTTTTTTAAACTCGATTGAGAATTTGAGAGTAATTGGCAATGTTTAACAATTTTTTTATTTATGCCTTATGTTTGTTTCTCTTTCTACATACTATATTTGGCATGTAATAACAACAATTGGTTTTCCATATTTTTCAAATATTTCATTGTTATATAATTTTCTGGGTTTTTTGTTTAAACCCAAGGAATTGAATTCCACTTACACTTTCAGTTTGCTGTGTAAATGGAATGCTGCTATGATCACAACCATTCCTGCAGTGCTTGAAAGAAAACTTGGTTTTATGAACCAACCCTGGTACTAATGTTAGAAATATTCTGTGTATTGGAGATGCATGGTGTCCATTCCTTGGCTTAAATTATTCCCCATTTTCTTGAGATGAGTTGTAATTGTAAAGGTCGTCTTGAAGTATGAAGTTTAAAAAATTCCATTTTAGTGAACTTCCAAACCCTAAATGGAATTAATAAGCTCCCAAGAAACTTCAAATGTTTATTCTTTGAGATTACTGATGGCAGCACCATACAAGGATGATCCTTGTAACTTTGCCTCATCGTCAACACATTAGTCATTTGTAGATTGTAGAAAACAATTTGAGGTCAAGCAAGCCTCTTTGTCTAAGAGTGCTGAATCATGTGTGTGTATTAGGAATGATTGGGAATGGGAAAGTTATAGGGATTCACAATCAATGTCATTCTGATAACTTATAATATATTATTATTTTATACAAAAAAGAATTGGAATCCAGTTGGATAAAATTCATACCATCTTTCTAATTCACCGTGTGTTTCTATTTGACTAGTATAAAATGACACAAAATGTTTACATCCGGTATTTAGGAAGCACCACTCATGCTTAAATGTAACAAGCATAGTAAATATGAGGTTTGATACAGAGATGGATATAATTCTTATGGTAATTGCTGATCAGTGCTATAGCACAACGTAGCCCTTGCTATGATTTGCCTTCTTCCTAAGTGTGAGCATCATTTTCTAGAACTCCCTCTTTTTCCTGTTTGAAGATTTTTAATCTGTTTTGTTAATTTAATTTTAGGTCATGTAATAACAAAATAAATTCTATTTACTTTTACTTTATAAAACCCTATGCACATTTCAGAGTGAGATAGTTTCTGGGGCCTTGAGGTATCTGATACACAAACCTATACAAACATGTGTGCCTATGCGGGTATGTAAATGCATGCATACAGGCAGGAAAGACCACGAGAAGGCATAATCTATTGAAGTTATAAGGTTGATATTGAATTAAATTAATTTGATACCACACTTTTCATGTACCTTGATTCTGTTGACTTAACACGAGAAAAACATGAATGGTAGTCATCTAGAGATGGAAGATATCTTCAGTACAGAAGACAGCAATGGGGATGGTGAGGTCATCTTTCAGAAAATTGGTACACGGATATGGGGAAGTGTCTCAATACAAAATTTTCAAATGCATTTAAACTTCATAAAACAGAATTAGTACAAGATTTGTAAATGAAAATTGAATTTTTTGAAATAACCAGAGTTGAATGGAAACATTATGGTATCGGCTATGGATATGGTATCAATATGTGGCAAATTTTTAAGATCCCCTACTACACATACAGTTAGATACGATAATTATAAAAGTATACATATATTCAATCTTTTATACATCTAAGGGTGTAAAACATAAGTTAAAAAATATTTATTTATATGTATACTTTTGATTTTATATTTTAGTTTATAATATATATTTTGTTATATTGTATGTTTGTCTGACTCTATAATGTATTATGTAGTCGGCCAAATGCACTAAATAATATTGTAATCAGCAAAAATAAATAATTGTTAGTTAATGTAGTTCCCGATAGTTGGAGTACAGTTGCTTATGGTTGGCAGTTCTCAGCAACCGTCGGCTGTTATATAAATTCTATGTGTGTATACTTCATCGGTGACTGCATGCATACTATCCCGAACATAGTGTAATTATACATGAATGAACATGATATCTTCTGTTTGCTGATATGAACTATTTCGTCTATACTTTTTTGTCTATGTAGTTTCTTGTTATAATTCTCTCAGTAGATTCGGCAATAAACATTTGGTGTCGTTGCCTTTAAAAGAACTTGGTAAAATAAATTCAAAACGGGAAACATGGCCATATAATGGGACAGCCCGTAGATGAACTTGTGCAAGCCAATGACGAAAGGGAAGACGAACTTACTCAAGACTTGGTTAGTTTGTGGGATATTTCGTTAAAAGAACACATCCAGAGGGAAGCTCTTAGGAGAGATGTCCCTTAGGCCGCCATTTGGGACAACCTAATCGTCAATGAGGAGGTTGATCGTCTTCTCAATAGGTTGCCAAGACTTATTGCCTGCCATTTCATTATTTTGCAAGATCTTTGGGCTGAGAGAGACCAGGAACAACCTAGGCAACAAATATTGCAGTGGTACGAAGAATGAAACAAAAGGGAGGAAGAAGAACGTAATACCGATCGCCGATGTACACCTAAGAATTAATGCCCTCAACTTTGAATAAAACAAGAAACTAATACAAAGTAGTCATGAGTCAATGAATCAAAAACTTAGAAGATCCCTAAGATTAAAGGAACAGAGAGAAGGGTGATGATGATTGAGGGGTGAAGTTGAAGAAGGGGAAGGGTTTCTAAGGGAAAGCCTAAGTCCACCTAAGGACAGGGGCAGCAGCTAGATTGAAGACTTGATATTGACGGAAGAACCAAACATTGGAAGATCAGAGTTGATAATGCTAGGATGAAGGGAGCATCGAAAGTACCCCAAAGGCAACTCGAGGGTGACAAACGTTGAAGAGGGACAATCGAAGGATTGTGACATGTCTGTGAGTGTAGGGAAAGCACCCAAATGTGCTAATCAAAATTCTCCAATTAGGTTATCGTCACAAAGGGTGTAACAAGGAGGCAAGATGGCGACTCCCTCGACATGTCCGAATGTAGATTGGTAAAAACTTACAAAGTTCACTGGGAACAGGTCAGAAGACCTTGTAAGGCATTGTAAAACATGTGAGACAATTTGGGTAGCAACTGGTTAGGACAACTAGAATAAAACGGGGATGTGGTGTAAGTGGTGTAGATCAGGTGACCATGAAGACACAGACTGCCCAAAACAAAAAGGTATTAACATGCTAGATGTGGAAGAACAAGACAAGGCGGTCTTGGTGATCGCTAGAGCACAAATGAAGAAGGCCATATACCTCGATCCTCCTACAGAGAAGGAAAGACTTTGAGAAGCCAAAGCAAAGGTAGAACAAGCAATGGGAAAGGAACAACGGATCTCCAATGAGATCGCAAGTACTTCCTAGCGATTGGAGGCAGAGAAGAACATAGTCAACAGGTGTTACAAACAACTATATGAATCAAGGTGACAAACCTTCTTCAAAGTATGCCACAACTGAGAATGGCGATCATTAACATGGTCGGTGACGATCAAAATTGGAGACAAGAGGGTACAAACATGATAATGGAACTGCCACCGCATGGAGAACAAGAAATCAACCCAATTTTATTGACGGTGAACTTAGGAAAGAAGCTAGCTGTTGTGCAAATGCAAATAATGGGAAAGAATCTAACCAACACAATTGTTGATGGGGGATCTAGAGTAAACGTATTGCTAGAGGACACATGGAAATGCCTTGGGAAGCCAACTTTATGGCCACCAACCTTCCAATTGGTAGGCGTGGATCAACATGGAATTAAACCTTTGGGGACACTCATGGCACAAAAAGTAATGATCAGAACCCAACAGTTCGTGCTAAACTTTGTGGTCATTCCGCTACAGAAGAAAGCCTATGATTCATTGCTTGGGAGAGGATGGCTAATTGCAGCCAAGGCGAGCCACAACTGGAAACGAAGCACCCTTTCCATAAAAAACAAAGGGAGGGAGTACATCATAGATTTGAGAACTCAGGTTGTAAGTGAAGAGATGGCTTACTTTGATTTAGAGTTGGCAGGAGGAGAATTAGGAGCGGAAGGAGAGAGAAGGTTCATGGAACCGAATGAAGAGGGAGTTTCGGATCTCTAGAATTGTTCCGAAGATGAAACAGGTTCCTTGAATGAACTATTCCACTAGCAGTTTGAAGACTATGAACTGTTCCAACATGACTGCAATATGATACAAATCGGGGAGATAGGAGAAGATCAAGTGATGGCAAGCCAAAAGTTCCCTTTGGAGTATGAGGAGTACAAGGAGGGGGTAGCCAAGTTTAATGATATAGTAGCCCACAACTTCAAACAAGACAAATGCAACACATGTCAGAGGGTGGGTAGTCAAATGCAACACATGTTAGAGGGTAGGAAAACCATTGAAACATGATTATATGCCATTATCCCCTTCACAACCACAGGAACTATTTGAAAGGTGGGGACTTGACTTCATCGGTTCGCTCAAGGTAAGCCAACTACATAGATGCAGATACATTGTTGTGGCCATAGAGTACTTAATAAAATGGGCAGAGGCTTGAGCACTTCTAAACAATATGACAGTTAGTATGGTGAGTGTCATATATGAACAAATTGTCACTAGGTATGGCATCCCAATACAAATTACCAGTGATCGGGGAGGACACTTTGTGAACCATGTCATTCACCTGATGATGACGGAGCTTCGCATATTCCACAACCTATCAAGTTTGTACTATCCAAGAGCAAACAAACAAGTAGAGTCTACAATTAAAGTGCTAATCTCTATCATACACAAGTCCTGTGGTATCTAGGAGGTCGATTGGGAAGAAAAGTTACCTATCATATGATGGGCATATTGAATGACGTATAAGGTAATGATTGGACACAGTCCATTCCAATTGATGCACGTTCAAGAAGCGGTGGTCCCTGCCAAATATATAGTGCCATGCCTAAGGATTGTGGTGGAAAATAGACTCAACGATATGGAGAGTGTAAAGGAATGGCTCTTCCAACCAAATAAGCTCGATGACTGAAGGGTGCTAGCTTAGTGGGTAACCGAGGCAATGCAAAAATGAAGGAATTACTGGCATGAAAAACATCTTCAACGAATGAATTGCCAACTTGGACAAGTAGTTCTAAAATATAATGGCCGTAACGAAATTAAATCGAGAAAATTCAAAGTTAGATGGTTCGGGCCTTTTAAAATCTGAGAAGTATCTGATAATGGATCCATTAAATTAGAAAACCCGTACAACATTGTGCTAAAGGAGAGCATCAAAGGATCTAAGCTAAAACCCTACAAGGAAAGAAGAGAGGAATCAATATAGATCAACAAGTTGGATTGGACGAGTGGAAATGTTGCTATATTCCAAGAGAAACCTGGTATGCAAGAACCGAGAGTAGCAGTACCAAGCGTTCATCCACACCTGACAAATGCTTTCTTCGAGCCCTCTGCTGAGTGGATCAAGTTGCATGGAGGATGGAATCTAAAAGCACCATATTTAGGAGAAAGGACAAGGTACAGTTACGAATTGGATGAAGACAAGAAAAATAGGAAGACCACAAAGGAATGGCACAAATCAATAGGAGAACATTCAAAAGAATCAAAGGAAGAAGGATTGAGCCTATGACCAATGATAATGGCCGAAAACTATTTTGTGGCGGAATGATTTGGATATAATAAGGACCTCATACAATGGGAAAAAGATAACATGGAGCCACCCCTGCTAACAACCTCCAACGGATTATGGTGAGTAGTACACAATTCGACAACTACTCGGACAGTCCAAGGAGTGGAACATGCTGTATGATTGTTATAAACGACTATACCAACTTTGTATGCTACACCACGCCTCAAAAATAAAACAAAAGGTACAAGTCCAACGAAAAGTCCAAAAAAGAAAAAGCAAAAATAATGAGGAAAGTGCAAGGAAAAAGTAGAAATGAAAAATTGAAAAAGTAAAAATAAGCCGTTTATAAAATAAAGTGAAAAGAAATAGTGCAAAGGACAAAGACAATTAAAAATTATAAAGTACGGTCTCATAAAAATTATGTTGCATGATTATCGAGGCAATTATGTTATTTAAAGTGGCAAAAGCAGAAAGGGAAAATTATAAAGCAAATGTGTTGACATTATTTTTTAGAATATCAAAATATTGTAAGGGTTATAATTCCACTATACGACTTCCCTCTCCATTTAATTTTCAGATGGTACGAAACAAAGTAAAATCATTGACTGCGCGACCTCCCTCTCACCACACGGTACAAACCATAACAAAGGCATTGAGTGTACGACCCCTTCTAGTCCTCTGCATAATATGACAAAGAAGTCATGGTATGATAACAGTAGTGAAGGTATGACAATGCACAGTGTAAATTAGAAACTTCCATCATACAACCTGCAAGAATAGCTACCATACAGTTGACAACAGTAGTAAGCGTATGACATACATTAAAACTAAGTACTGTATGGCGTGCAAGAATTTGTAGCGTACGATCATCAAGTTTGCATGCAGTACGACCATCGAGGTTATTCACCGTATGGCAGAACATTGCCAGGAAGAATCACATAGTCATCATATGAAATACAGATAGGAGTGTGGTTGCAGCGTACAACTTGAAAGGATCAGGTTGCAACATAGTACAACCACCAAATCATCCTATTGTACGGACATTCTAGAGTTACATAGTATGGTTGGCAAAACTCAACAAGGTACGACTGGTAGAAGTTTCATCACGCATACAAATTCATTTCGTACCATTCACAGTTCTTTCACACCACACAGTAGATTGCATTTTACAAATGACAGAGCAGGGAATTTTTTACAGATGATTCCATTACTACATTGTACAACCAGGTAGTTACCATAACTGGCAAAGGTACAAGGTATTTAAACTGAATAGTGCAGTTCAAAGATTACAATTTCAAGAAAATATGGATGCTAGGGGCAGCAACAAGAGCAAATGGCCAATTTCCAGGCCAAAGATTTCATCAACATCAGGAAAAATGGACAAAGGAAAAAATGATAATGTCACCATCAACTCCATGACATGGGAGAGTCTTACAAGGAGTGAATGCCAAGCATGGTGGCAAGATAATGCCGATGATCATCCATTGAACTAACACTCTAGCTTGCCCAAGTAGACAAGGTTGCACAGTTTCTTTTATTTTTTTTACTTCTCGTGAGTTTGAATCCTATTTAAAATCAATGGTGCTAAATTATAATCACTATGCCCATAGGTCCGTCATTGAATACATGGGCTGTTCCATAATTATATCATTCCGGCAGAATGATTTCAGAAGAGTTTTTTGGGGTGCCATCATCAAGAACTATGATTGCTAAACCTACAAGAAGAATCTAACCAAAATAGAAAGAAGTTTTTATTAAAAGAATATGTAGGTAAGATTTGACTCAGAAAGAAAATGATATTCTCTAGCATGCAGGCAATGGGGGATTGCGTAAGGAAATGCTTGCAAATGTAGAATTGAAGTGCCTCATTGACCTCATCAAATGCTGATTGACAGGATCTAGTCGAGGATTCGACATAGCCATTTGGATGGTGGACTATATGATCGACCTCAGCTTAGGAAAATTTTTATAATTGGGCACAATATTTGTTAGAACACATAAGGGAATTTCTAATGTGTAAACACAAGGCATTTTACATGACCCAACACACTGTTGCCCTATTTTTGGATGCCACCTATACCCAAATTCCAGTTGCCAAATTTGGTAAATTATAACTAGCTGCCAACTATGACAGTTCATGGCCCACAGTATTTCGTTGGACCACCTTAGATACTTAGGCAACTTCAGGAGAGGAAGCGAAATTAGGCAAGAGGAAAAGGAAACATCAGCCAACATTAGGTGAGGGTGAGGACAACAACGAGGATTATGAGCCGATTGCTCTATCCTCTTCTACAAATGGCATGACACCCATAGACACTCCCTCAACCGAAGTAGTGTTTGCCGATGTTGAAACTCAGCTCGTAGCCGACGTAGTTCTAGTGGCAACAGCTGAGGAGATTCCAATTATAGCAGTCGAGGAGATTCTACCCATAGCTTCTGAGCAGACCATTCCTACCATAAAGGCCGCGCAAATCATCCCATTAGTTCCAATGGTAATAGAGGACATTCTTGTTAGTGGTGATTTGCCTCTAGGGGACTTGCCAATACTTGTGCCACATATTGACAGTTGGCTAGAACTTTTTGGCACTCCCATAGATGTTTAGGAGTTTCCCCCTTCAAGCTCACCTGAGGATATTGAGATGGCTATCGAGCAGCCTGGTGTAGTCCAATTTATCGGCGAGAGTGCATAGCCATGCCAACCATGCCCCACTACATAGCCGGTTACACCTATTGCAGAGCCAGAGCATACACAGGAAGGGGAGCCTTCCTTGGATACTATCTAGAGATATATTCAGGATTTGGAGCCTATGGTTGTAGTTATCTAGGAGGTCACAAACATTTCTCGGCGGCTGGACCATGCCCACTCCCCATTGGCATGGTAGGAGGCCCAACGTATTCTAGTATTCATGCAAATTGGCTATGAGAGTGAGTTTACTAGCCTCTTGGTGTCCATAGGATGGCCAGAGATTGAGACTTTCGAGATGATGGCGGCATAGTACCCTGTCAGGCCTACTTTCCAGGGGAGAGATGGGAAGCTAATTTCAGCTCTTTTTGGCATGGAGATGACATACATGGAGTTGTTTTATAAGCTGAAGCGTCAAGAAGTATCTAATCTTCAGCTTATTGCCAAAATCGATGAGGCCATTATCCATCTCCCAAAAGGTGAATATCGAGACTGATGCCCTTGCTCAACATTTCCAGGACCAACTAGCACAACGGACACACCTCATGAAGGCTGAAAAAGCAAAAGTGGCTGCAAAGGAGATGTAATTGATGGAGAGGAACAATCAGATCAGGACCAAAGACAAAGATTGAGAAGATCAAACATCAATTGATAGAGGTTGCACATATGGTGAAGGTGGCCAGAGAGAGGGAATTGATAGCAACACATCACCTCAAGCTGTGGACAAAGGAAGTCTACCGGTTTCGCAAACTTAGTGCTCATACATCCACTTCGACCTCCTCTGTCCACTTGACTCTAGGGACACCTTCTCACCCTCCTCTCAGTAGCTAGTATGTTGTATTGTTGTCTCCCTATTTGGTTTGCTAGTCGTCCGGAAGACAACTTTATTTTTGGGCAGGCTGATGTAGTTGGCCAAATGCACTAAATAATATTGTAATCAGCAAAAATAAATAATTGTTAGTTGATGTAGTTCTTGATAGTTGGAGTTCAGTTGCCGACGATTGGCAGTTCTCAACAACCATCGGCTGTCCTATAAATGCTATGTCTGTATACTTCATTGGGGACCGCAGGCATACTATCCCAAACATATTATAATTACACATGAATGAATGAGATATCTTTTGTTTGCTGATATGAACTATTTTGTCTATACTTTACTGTTTGTGTAATTTCTTGTAATAATTCTCTCAGTAGATTCAGCAGTAAACATATTATATGTGCATTTTTTTTATTGTTTTTTCTTTTAAATTTTGATTTTTTTTTCATAAACTGTTAATTGGATACTGCACCAAAATAAGCTTGTATATGGATATATTTGGATATATATCCATGCCGTAGTATCCAGGAGTATATGGATTTACTCTTTTATCTGATTGCAATAAATAATAGAAATAACAATGTATAACAGATGAGTATCAGAATTGTATCTTTATTCATATGAAATTCTTACACAAAAGTAGACTAGAGATTATCAGTGAAGGATCAGAATACTTTCCTTGACTATGCAAAGTCTATTTAAAGAACTTGATGGTTGCCAAGTAGAAGTATAACATAACCGTTGACAACTACTAACAAATGCCACTTAATAATTATTCAGAAGCAACAGTTAAATAAGACAGTCAGATACAAGCGTATTAACAAAACATAACAAAGGCATTTTATTCTAACTACATTGGATACCATATCTGTATCTGGTATCCAATACACAGATGTGTATCTAGAGATGGGAGGGGAAGTATCTGGTAACTCTGGAAACAACTTATAAATCAGCAAACTTGATAGATGAATGGTTAAGGAAAATTAAAAAAAAGAGCTGATTTGAAGACTCTTGAATAAATCAATTAAAAAACCATTGGATTCCATATTGTTCTTCAAGGCACAATTCTAATCCATAGTTTTAAAGATCATAGCTCTGGGATCAGTCAAAATAAATTTTCAATGTTTGCCCCCACACTTAGTTGTACATGACTGTCCTATTTAACCCTTATTGTGAACAATGGATTGATAATGTCGAACATCTTTACAATTGATGAATAATTTTGAATAGTTTTTTTGTGCAGAAGTTGGTAACAATGGTATCTTGAGGAATTGATAAGGAAGCACCAGAAATTTGAGACTGTAAAAGAAAACCTGAATGTTGAGCCAGAAATTTGAACTATAAAAAGTGGACAATCATAGAGATTTTGGGCAAACATCCCACCAAGAATGGACATTTGACATTCATAAAATGAACCATGCAAAACTCTTTTGAGTTTTGCTTTCTATGAATTCAACTTTTTGAGCTTTTCTTGTGACAATTTTATCTGTGAGGTCGAATTGTGTTGTTCTGTTTCAGTTAGTGCTTGCTTTTGTTGGTTAAGGCTTTTAACATTAGGCTTTACGGGCAGATGGTAGAGACTCAAAAAGCCTTGCTTCTGTGAATATCAGAAGTTTGATATTTGGGTATTTCAAGTGACATGTATGTGTTAATGCAAATGTAAATTTATTCAGTACTCCACAAGTTAGTTCACATTTTTTATTGTTGCTACATACCAATATTACTTTCTAATACTGTAATGAATTGTAATATCATTCTTAGAATCTTATCCTATAGTAATTCAATAGCTTTGGCTATAGCTACCATTTGTAAAAATTATATCTTATTCCTTTTTCTGTAAATTGTTATAGCTCAATGTCCATTTGTTATATTGAATTTTTCTTAATGGTGTCTTGTGCTATTTCACAGTATTCATCATACTGTTTATTCTAATCTGTCAGTTATCCCTTGTTGATAATTTAAAATTTTGCATCGTTCCAGCTCTCCGAGCAGCAGTTCAGGCCTACAGGCGAGAGGAAGAATTTCAATCAATGTCATCAAAATCAGCCAAACGAAGGAGAGACAAGTTTGAGCAGGTTTTGGTACTGCCTTTTTAATATTCATTGCCATGCATATCAGTTTTTATGTGCAGAATAATCATTTTGTTATTAGAGAACATCTTAATGATGTTTTTGTGGTCCATATCTGTAGGATAAGGTTGCCTTCAGTGATACAGTGTCAATAGATTGCTCCAGAGGTAAAGGGGTTCAATTCCCTTTTGTTGTTAATGATCGGGTGATCATTAAGGTTTGTCTTACTATAACCTTTTTGTACTGTTATTTACAAAATAAGCTCTAAGCATCAATTGTTTGTTATATCATGTATAAGTGCATGAGATTGGAATGTATGTCTCAACTGTTTGTTACAATTATAATTTAATCTTATTTTTTTCATTTTCTAGCATGTCTATCTTTGATGGCTTCTACATCGCTGACATTTTATTGTTATTGTTGTGCTAATACTCTCCGATTGGTTGATGCAGTTATTTATCTGAACATTGGTTTAGGTAGATTTTAAAACATACCTTACTTGTGGCATTCCATTATCGCTAATTGATCTCTTTTGACCTTATCTTCTGTGATTGTTTATTGGGATAAAGTAGTGTTTCTCAGCTTCTTTGCCATTGTTAATGAAAAGAATGAACGTTTTGTTTTAATGCCCTGGATTTTCATCTGGATTTACTTATCATGTCCAACAATTTTGAGCCAATTTGTTGTTATGGTCCATGGATGGTGTGCTGTGCATTTCCTTTATCTGCTTTGCAAAGTTTTACTGGTTTGATCCTTTTTGCTCAATTCTATTTTCTTCTATTGGCTAGGAATATTTTACTGTACCCTACAGTCCAGACAAAAGGAATCAACCTTATGTTCTTGTTCTTTTGTAATTTTTATTTCATTCATTCTATATCTAGATTTACATAAAGTTTTCATCAGTTAGATGATTTCCCTGGTCCATTTGGTATTTTTTGGTTGCAAAGGCTTCTTCATGGCTTGAATTTTTTTCCTTTACGTTGCCAGTTATGCCATCCCATTCATCTAGGTTGTTGAGTTTTATATTGGATATGAAATCTCCATGTTCACAAGTTGTTCTACTCTTCTAGATTCACATGTCGAAACAATTCTCATTTATCTGGAAATAGCTTGATCCAACTTGTCGTACTTGAAATCTGCGTTTAATCGATATGTATTATGAGTAATATAGTTTCTTGGTAATGGACCTTCAACTGATTTTGATTTGCTCTCATAACTCCATCTGCAATGTTTGGGATATGTATTTTAGATTTTTTCAAAGCATGCTTCTAATATTATATTATAAAACAGTATAGATACATTAGGGAATACAGCAGAAACCAACTTTTAAACAGTTTTGAGAGTCTCATACAACAGAAGGGACAGAACTAGGGCCAACATGTCAGTATTTCTCTTTCTCTTTTCTTTCCAAATCTCTCTAGAGAAAAATATTTTTTCTAAATGCATTGATTCTGGCAACACTATTGTGAGCCGATATGCTTTAACTGTTGAAATTCCATCACACTGAGGTTAGGCGGCTCTCCATGAATTCTTGCATTGCATCTTCTTTTGCATGGTAAACAATGTCGCATGGCTCAACTGCAGCCTTGTAACCTTTCTATGCTGCTGCACCATTCATATGTCTCTGAGCATTGCTCCTTTCCAGATAATTGGATCTACTAATAAGGGGAATTTTCTGAGGATCCTATTCTTGAAATGATCTCTTTCCTCTTTCCATAAAACAGTTTACATTGTTTTTCCATTCCTTCATATTTCTTTAACTTTAATAGTAAATCCTGATTCTTATCAGTTTTTCATTGACGAGGTTCCAATAGATTATCGCCCAATGAACTATCACAGCTTGAAGTATGTTATGGAATCTTATATGGCTTGACATATTTGTATCGATCTGTCTTCAGTGTCGTGTAGTTATCACTTCCTATTCAACTTCAGTGTGACAGAAGGATTATTTGTATTTTCATATAAATTGCTTAATATCATAATATCAAGTGTATGTACTTACAGTGTAAATTGAAACACGCTGGTCTGTAGGATTTTGTAATTTTTTGTATGGTTCAAGATACCTACAGATTCAACATTTATTTGCTACTATTTTCTGTGTGCTACAGATACATTTTTAAGTTGATCTGTAATCATTTGGAGTGTAAAGGTGATAATCATAATCTATGGATTATAGTTATTGTCAAATGGCCTTGGTCATTGAGCCCCTGACTTTACACACAGAGATAGTCCAAAAGTGCCAAGCCATGCATAGAATGTGTGTGCTAGTGAGTTCCAAGTTGAAATTTCAGTGCAAAATCCAGTCAGAACAAAATCAAAATTGAATTCATTTGGGATTACATATTTTAAAAGTTCTTTATATTTTACTCTAAAATTTGCATTGCACTTAAGGAGATTAGTTTTTCATGTTTTTCTTTATTGGTTCCCACAAATTTCATCATGATTGTTAGATTTTTCTTACTTCTTGTGGGGCTTTATGTCTTTGTATATAAATCATTTGGCTGGCTTAGTGGTTTCTCTATGGGGATTTGGTATTTGCAATCATTTGTTGTCTGTTAACACAGGGAAACAAACGAACTCCAGAACGCTTTGTTGGTCGTGAGGCTGTTATTACAACACAGTGTCTGAATGGATGGTAAATTCTCCACATGAGCCATTGACTGAGTTGGTTTCCTTTAACAATTATTTGACTTTGGAAACTTGGTAGATTATTACAGGTTCATTAGGATTGTGCCAGGTATTCAGGATTTATCTTTATGGTCTAACTAATAACTTTGGAATACATCAGGTATGTAGTGAAAACATTGGATAATGCAGAGAGTGTAAAGCTCCAATACCGATCTCTCTTGAAGGTTGGAGAGCATCAATCTTCAAATGAAATTTCACATAAAGCTTTGGGACCTACCTGGCTGTGATTTCAGTGGTGCGTTTATTACATTCCTGCTTTAACCACGACCCTAATATCTTTATCTTCTTTTTGAAATGGTATTTGGAGTATAACATGTGAGAAGTTTAGGGTATATATTTTATGTAAATTGCCTATTCTGCCATAAAAAGCCAAAGTTTTTCTGTTAATGACATGGTTATTTGAAGATATTGGCTTTTTTGAATAGGTATCACCAAAGACTGAATCAGCCTTTGGTGAGAACTTTTTGTTTCTATTTATGAGAAACTTCTTGAGCCAATTGAGAAGACTTTGTTGAATCTCTTACTTTAGAAGATAATTCTGTTGTCAATCTGGGCGGTGGCCAAAAGCTATATGCAATATGAGTCTTGGAAGCTTAACCAGGAGTCTCCTATTTCTAAAAGTGTAACTACGCATGCCAATTTTAAATAACTAAATTTTAACTACTGAATTAATATTATCAAGGGAAAAATGTTTATGTTTGTTAACTAAGAAATGGAATGCTGAAAATAAATTATTCTATGGAATTAAATGCGGTATTAATCCAAAACTAAGCTATCCAAAATATTATTTTACAAAGTTAAATGTGGCATTAAAAACTAAGCTATTGAAACTAAAGTCTTTAATTTTTGTTTGTTTGTTTGTTTATATTCAACACCTTGCGAGTGAAAATAATCAAATGAAAGAAGACTTGGCACAAAAGTGTTTGGATGATCAACAAACTTGTAGGTTACAGAACAAACATAACATCTACATTTACAGAATAAACATTTACACATGCAATGAGAAAAATACAACAGAGAACTTATCTACAGTATTATCAACTCGCTCTCCTTCTGGTGAGTGGCTGGTTTCTCCAAAAGAATGAGAGTGTTCAGGATGACATAAAACTACTTAAGTCTTACAGGTAACATGAATTGAAGGTTTTATTCTATTGCTGTTTGAAGAAACTTACATAGTATTCAAATTTTGTAGAAAGATCTCCTACAAATTACACTCTCTATTTTCTTTGTCTGGCAATCCCTTACATACAAACTTGCCAAAATTCCTAGACTTATTCCTATATCCCAGTGTTGTGCACATGCACATGCTTTGTTTTAATTCTCCTACGACTCTAAGACTTTATGACTATAATAGAATTTTAAATGAAACAGTTTCCCTTTTAATACATGCCAAAGAAAATGGAGTTTTTATTTTAGTCTTGATTGGTTTCATGAGGACACCTTATTTTACCATAGTTGCATATTGATGGAATTGGAAGTGGAGCTAAGTTGTGGACTCCTTGTTTTTCTGAAGCTGTGCATTGATGGAACTGGAAGTGGAGCTGAGTTGTTACGGTGGTGGAGAATAGAGTTTTGTTCTTTTAGTTTTGACTGGTGCATGTCCTTTGGCATTTTGTTTGGCGTCTGCGGTTACATCCTGGAGTTCTGGAGTTCGTTTTACTTGACTCTAGAGCTTGTTGTCACTATCTTTGGAGTTTGTCTTCATTGACTCCAAATATTCTTGTAGTTAACTTCTAGAGAATGAATGTCAAAATTGCTTTTATTTATCAAAAAATGACGCTTTCTATCCTACACAATTGTTAGTATTACCAATAATTAAACTTTCACAATTAACCAAAATTAGACTAATACACATTTTCTATCTATTCAAATAGGTGAAAATCTTCTACAAATCTTAAATCCAGATGAAAGGTTATGGAAACAAAAGGAAAAAGAAGCTATATGGTAAAATTCAAATGAGTTAGTTGCAGCTCAATCGATCATTGTCATGGTTGCAATTCAAAGCCATCTTTGGTGTATAATTCATATTATATTTTTGCTGCAAATCTTCTGTTGAGTGCTAGTTATACGGTATTGAAATTTTTGTTCTACTTCTCATTGTTGTCAAGAACAGCTCACAGTTCAGACCCTATGCATGTATAGGTTTGCAAACCTGATTTAACAGCTTTAGATTGGTCTATCTCAGTGTATTTGAATATTGATTTCAAATTTCATGCATGTGATTCTCTACCAACTAGCAGTCAAGAAAAATCTAGACAAATACTAAATTCAGCTCGCTTGGGGCAAAAAGAGCATGGAATTGGTATTGACTTTAGGCAAATTCTAGTTTCAGAAGTTGAAGTATATCACTTTTCCATTCAACTAAGACAAGTTGTGTCAAACAAGCTTCTCTGGCATCTTCAGCTATTCAGAAGGACACAGAGGGTAGAGAGGAGCTGAGTAAAAATATACCTCTTTCCTTTATCAGCACACTACCCCTTATTTAGAACTTAGAACAATGGATGAATGCTATATTGAGTTCACGTTGACATAGTTTCAATGAGTTCATCACCTTTGTTGGACTCAAGAGTTCAAGGTCCAATTCTGATGGATGCTGCATGGCAAAAGGCTTGAGGAGATGTGGTGTACACGTTTCGAGAAGCTCAACACTGAATACAAGATTCATGTCCAATTATAGAGAAACATCTAGGATGAATGCTTTCTCATCTGCAGTGCAAAGTATGGTGCAAGGACTACATTGCAATGTTTTTAGCTTGTGTGAGGACCTTGGAATCACTCTTTCTAGTGTGACCAAACATTGTCACCAATTTAAAATTGTGTGGCACTTGATGTAAATAGTGACATGTCTCGTACTTTTTTTCTGGCATGTTAAATTCTGTTGAACTTGGTGATGCACATTTGAAATATGTTGGAGGTGTTTCTCCTCTTTGTTCTCTTCCTTGGTCTTTACACTAGTTTCTGGAACTTCAGGTTGAAAGGGAAATAAATAAATAAAATAAATAACACTACAAATATTAAAAATATAAATATAATTTAAATGTTATTATTATAATCATTATAATATATAATACCATGAATATTAAAACATATATGTATTTACAATAAAACTCAAGTTATAAATATATTAATATAAACATTAAAAGGAAATACCATTATGAAAATAAGCAGCCAGCAATTAAAGTTATGATTAAGTTTCTTGCATCATTAAAAAGGGGAATATAATACCATGCTGGCCGACCACCCTGGGTATCAAAAGATATATCAATTAATTTGCAAACACCTTATATATGGCAGTGATTACCTTGTGGAAGAGGGGGAAACCAATATTCATATTAACAAGAAACTATTAAGTCTAAAAGGCTGCGATTTACTAAGACTTTAAGAAGCAGCAATTGTAAATAAACTATGAAGATTATAAATAGAAGCTATGTGAGGGGTGCGATTAGGAGAGAGGCTGCATTAGTCTTTTTAAGAGGGCAAAAAATTTAAGAGACATGACTGTTTGAAAGGACATCATCTTTCCTAAGAGATGTCTCTTTTCATAAGAGGATAAAGATATAAAAAAGTAGGTCTTCAAGGCATAAGGGGGAAAAACAGAATCGAATCATATTCAGGAAGGATTATTATGCAAATAAGAGCAGATAGAAAAGAAAGTAAGGAGCAGAAATAAGAGGAGACTTAAGCAGAGATAGAGGGAACGGAAAATAAAGATAGGAAGAGTATTCCTGTGTGTAGCAGCAGAATATGATATACGTGGATTTGGAAGAAGAAATATGTGGGAAGGAGGAGTTGGTTCAAGACAGATAAATGATAAATCAATAAGGGAAAACAGTTTGAATCTTAGAAAGATACATCATTGATTTCCAGAAAGATATAGATCAGGGAAAGAGGAAGCGACGAGAGTACTACAGATCAAAAGGGACCCGTGCAATCCAACACAGCAAACAATTATATCAGAAATATATATATAATCAGGAGTAAATCAGATATAAGCATATATTCAAGTGTATTTCTGCCAATTATTGTTTACATGTGTATGCATTTTGCCTTGAATAATTAAATGTGTTTCATGTATAGTTGTTGATGATAAATATTCTTAATTGTCTAGCAACCCACCTTGTGGGAGGGGCCTGAAGAAGTGGTAACAGCCTAAAAGATCCCACTCAAGATCTCCGCCCAATCCCATGGTGAGGATGGGCTTGAGGAGTGGTAAGTGCCAAAAAGCCTGCTGCGATCTCCACCCATTCCCACAAGTTGGCATGTGTCTTCTGGGAGTCGGGGCTTGATGGGGAAAGCAGGTACAAGTCGCCAAGGGGGAGGGCTGTGGTATACACCCTCTTAGGCTTGGCATATGGCTTCGGGCGGACCCATCATCTCCCTTCTCCCACAATTTTAGTATGCTTGCTTTGTTGATCACCTATGAATGAAATGCAATTGTCTAACCCTAATAAGTGTGCACACATAATGGCATCTAGTGTTTATGTGGTGAATGCAGGATTCCAATTCAAGATCACATCATTAAAGAGATATTTATTTAATAAGGTGAAACCCTAACCCTAATTTGTTGCAATTTGTGATCAATAGGCGAATTCTAGGGCAAATTAGGTTTGGGGACATTACAACAAAGGCTGATGTTATTATCTAGTTTGAACTTAATAAATGAAACCACATGAACAGCAATTTCAGCAACACAAGTGTAGCATAAATTATTTATTTGCTCAAATCTTTTATTTAGAAGGTTATAAGATGCCCAATTTTTTGACTAGGATAATATTTATCCTAAAAATTTAAGTTTTCAACCAGAAATGCTTTAATCTCTTGAAAAGCAAGAAAGAAAGGTACTTCAAAGAAAAAACTAATTTAAATAACAAGTGCCACGTAGTGGCTAGTACTTGCCTTTATAGTATTTTAATTATAATATTTTAAATTTAATAAAACTAAATGTAAGTTTTGTTAATGGGAATAAAATTAAATGTTAATTTTGTTAATTATAGTATTAATATAATATTTAAAAATGTCACATTAATGTTAATTTTTACTAAAATTATATAAATAGTTAATCATTATAATGTAAATTGTATGATAATGCGTGCCTATATTTTAACTTAATGGAATAAAAGCTAGTTATGTGCATTTATATTAATATTAATAATTATTAATTTTATATTAATTATATTATATAAAAATCAATTATATATTAAATTTTTTGAATATTATAAATATAAAAAATTAAAAAAATCAAATGATAGTATAATATAATTAAAAGAAAAAAATGATAATTATATAAATATAAAATTTATCTAATAATATTATAGCTATTAATGATGAATTTATAATATAATATGTAAATTTAATTATATTATATAATATAATTTTATAATATATTAATGATATATATTTAGTATATTAATATAATATTATATATTAACTATAAAAAAAATATAATATTATATATTATAAACCAATTTATATATAACATTATTTTTATATTATATATATATTATATAATAACTATAATATCATATAATAATAATATTATAATATTATAATTATTATATGATAAAATATAATATTATTTAAGTGTAATATTATATAAATTATTATAATATCATATTATACTTATTATTTGTATTTTTCTATTGATTAAATTATTTATATTATTATAATATATTAATATTATATAACTATATTATTATTAACATAGTTAACAACTTTCATTTTTTAAAACTATCACAGAGGCTTTATTTTCATCGATATGTTCGATAAAATTATAATATTTTAAAAGCCTGAAACGCGGAAGGGAGAAATGGAAAACGTGTATGATTGCAAAATACAATGAACGGTGGTAAAAAGAGAAAAAGCGAACAGCGGTAAATTACGTGAATGAAAATAGAGCACAGACGGTAAATAATTGAGGTTAAGATGGTTTCAATCGCATTTCAAATGCTATAAAGTGTTGATTTCAAAAATCAGCTGGAGTATGTTCAAATAGATAAGTCTTCGGAGTAAATATAGTAAATTTGGTTTCTTAAGTATAGGCAAAATAGTAGTTCATTCTCTTAAAAATAGGTAAAAGAATAGTTCAGTTTTCTAAAAATTAGGCAAAATAATAGTTGATTTTCACTTTTCCTGAAAATCAGTCAATAACACACAAAACTTCTTAGCCAATCATATTGAGGAAAAATAATTTTTATAATTTATAAAATTAAATATTTTGCAAGTTCACGTTACAATATTGAATTTTAATTTTTTTTCAAAAAAATTATTGTTTTTGATTGGTTAAAAGCTAACTTATTAATAACTAATTAACTAAGAAAAACAAAACTCATTGCAATAGTATTTCTTGACGGCAAGTACTAATAAAATAACAACTACAGTGACCTAAAAATAAGCCCTCAACTCTTTATTTAGAAATAGAGCCTCTAGAAACAACTACTATAAATAGGTAGGGCCAAAAATAGCAAGTTGATGCATGAGTCTCCACAGTGATTCTCAAGGAACTCCTTACTCTGAAATATGGTAGATCATTTGATGAGTGCTAAAATCTTAACCATCAATTTGCTGACAACTTTACCGATCCAATGTTGGTGACTTGAATTTGATGCCATCTGTAGAAATAAAACAAAAATAATCCTCCAAATCTTATGTCACATTGTGGAAGATTTAACCAGTCCGTTCCAATTAAAAACCATTGCCTAGGGTTTAAAAAGCTGAAAACTTTAAGTTGAAACACTACAATGATGATGTGACAAAAACCCTTAAATCTGGAACTATAACTGCTGGTTCATGCCTCAGCAGCTGATGATACCATCACATAAGCTGGAGACATACATAAGAATTAGCCATGAGCATGGCTGCAACATGTTGCTGACCTTTCTTCTCCAAATGACTGCAAACTAAGCTGCAAACTTTCCGTTCCAAGCATTCAAAACTAGTGGTATATGCTTGATGGGAATACAGTGAAGTATGTAATAGTCACTTTTATCACCAAAAGAGCTTCTGTTATAGACATAGTTCCATGGAGTTTCAGGGACGGGGATGGGGGGGCGGTAGGGGATAGGTTTCGGGGGCGCAGGGGCGGGGGGCCTAAGTTTGGGGGCGGCGAGGGGACGGTGTGGGGACGGTGGCGGGGGAGCGCTGCACTGAAATACATATAGTACTTGAAAAATTAGTTATAAAAAGATTTATAACTGTAAAAGCCTAAGGAATAAGTAAATTTTAGAGTTTAAACACATTGCAATTATTTCATTGAACTAGTGAACATTGAAACAATGAAAATCAAAATGAAAATATACTTGTAACTTAATAGACATTGTCATTGGAACGAGAGCTAGCTATTTCATAATTTGAATTTCAAAATTTCATAGTCATGATTCATAATTACAATCAAGTATCAAGTTATCAACACAACAGTGTTCAAACTTCAAACTTCAAAAACAAAATAGTAAATACTAAATAGCTAATGGCCTGATGCCTCTAATGATCTAATCATCTCCAACTTCAAGCTCCATGCCAATCTCCTCATCATTGGAACCATCAGACAGGGACCCCAAATGCTCAAGCTCATCTAAACCAATACCAACCAGCCCTGTCTGTGTAGCATCCTCATCTATCTGTGCTTGTTCTTTTGGCTCTACATCCCATCTGCCTGCTGGACTCTCCTTGTATGTAGTTGTGCTGCGATCAATGAGACGTAAGCCACTATGGACAACCACAAGCTTCTCTGCCCTCCTAGAAGTGAGCCTGTTCCTCTTAACAGAGTGGATGAAGTTATAAGTGGACCAGTTCCTCTCAGAAGCAGAAGAACTAGAAACCTGGGACAGCAAATGAATGGCTAGAGTAGTAATCAAAGATCTAGGGCCCATGCATAGTCCATGACAACTTGGGGTCCTCTTGTGACATAGTCTCCAAATCTACTTTGTCTGCCTCTAAATATCCCCAAAGAGTAGCAAATTTTGTCCACCCAGTATGAAGCAAGCTGGCCTCTATAGGATCATACATTTTGTCAATGGCCTTCATGAACTCTTCCTTCACCTCTGCATCCTCTATAGGTGTCATTCTGCCGGGACGTGGCACATACCACTTTGGGTTCAATGCGTAGGCAGTCATGTGTAAGGGAGTGTTGAGTTTCTCCCATCTATGCTGAATGATTGGATAAATATGCTCGATCTAGAATTGCATTGTGGGGTTCTTCTCTCGCACTTTAGCCTTCATTTGATCAAGCATGGAATCAATGCATTCGTATACCTCTCCAAGGGAAGGTGCATTAGAATCCCAAAATCTAATAACTTTGAAGACTGGCTAAATGATGGAGACAATATATTTGGCATCAACCCAAAAGACATCATTCTTCACCACCTCCTTAACTCTCAATCCCTGCTGTGTCTTCGACTCAGGCCATCTGTTCCATTCTGCTGTCATTACCATTAGTTGCAATGGCTCTTGCAACTCAAGCATCCTCTCCAAGAGAATAAAGTATGATGCATACCGAGTCTCTACAGGCTTCAGGAATTCCTTCTTGGAGGACCTGAAAAGTGCATGTGAATGATGATGATTGCAAATAAACATCTGCGCATCTCTAGCATCACTGACAATAGATTTGATCCAGCTGATTTTACCCATGTCCTTAAGTGCATTATTCATAGCATGCACACAACAAGGAGTCCAAAAAATGTCTATAGGCTGCCTCAATCAACCTCCCTGCAACTCTGCACACATGGGCCGCATTTGTCACTACCTGCACCACATTTTGTGGCCCAACCTACTCTATAGCATCCTTAAGGATCTGAAACTGATAATGGGCATCCTTGCTATGCCTTGAACAATCAATAGCCCTAAGGAAATAAGGGCCCGCTACAAATGTAACGATGATATTGATGAGTGGACGATGCCTAATGTTCATCCACCCATCCATGACTATGCTACATCCACTTGTGACCCAGGTTCTCTTCATCTTCTGCATCAAAATATTAATCTTGGAATAGTTTTGATCCAAGATTGTTGTCCTCAATTTATTCTCCCTTGGTGGCACATATGATTGTCCTGCCCTTATTATCTTTGACACAACGTCCTTATAATAAGGAGAGCGAGCCACGTGGAATGGAATGCCATTGGCAAAGAAGAATTTACCAATGGCATCATCTGCATCATCTGCCTCATCCTTTGCCTGCACATTGAATAAACTTGCTAAAGGTTGTGAAGATGCCATCTTACGTTTCCCCCTAGGCTCTACTGCACTTGAACTGAACGAATTTGCTGGCCTTTGACTCTGCAAAGTAGAAGTAGACATTGCTGAAATCTGATAACCCATACTCTTATGCGGCAATGTAGCAGATGTAGGCACTTTATCCTCATTACAACCCCATAATTTTAAAATTTCAGCCTTGTACTTCAAGTTACCTGCCACAACTTTGCATACATCTACACCTTTGCCTCGAATAAGAAGAAAGTGTGCATTAGTTCTTGTAATGCTGCCAAACCATGTAAGCTCACACATGTGACACTTCCATAATCTAGTGCCCCCAGTTGCCCAGGCTTTGCTGCTACCTTGGATGCAAATTGTTTTAAAGGTTTTTTTGGATCAAAGGGGCCCTTGGCCCATTCTTGAAGGAGTTCTGAAGGGAAGCTATTATCTTTACTACCAATGGAACTTGTGGTAGTTTGAGTATTTGAGGTTGAGCCATGTTGTACTTGTGGTTGAACTTCAGCCTCAGCCTCCCCTCCTATTTGAAAGTCAGGATCATTTGATGAGTCATTTCCACTTTGAATTTCTGGTTCATCATCACTTCTATTGTGTGAACTCATTATGATGATGATTTTGCAAAAACAATGTTGAAAAATAAAAAATAATCAGACCTACGATGTAAAAAAAAAAAAACAGTCCTATAAACTGAAACTTAGAAACTTGAAAGTTGAAAGAAATGTGATCTCATGGATTGCAATATTGCAAGATATGCAAAATGTGGAAGCACAGGCAAGGCATGTGAACTATTTGACTAAATGCATGGAAATGTGGAAGCACAGGCAAGGCATGTGAACTGTTTGATTGAATGCATAAGGCATGTGAATTGTTTGACTGAATGCATCAAGGCCTTGCTTGTGCTTCCACATTTTTGCAGACCATAATGGACCAAAGCCATGGCATGAATAAATTTATAAAATTTTTTGGAAAAAAATTAAAAATTAATTTTTTTTGTGGCACTGTGGAACGAATGCCTCAAAGGGATGTCAGCTCATGGACTGTCGCAGTCCATGAGCTAACATCCCTTTGAGGCATTCGTTCCATAGTTCACTGCGGTGAACTGTTGATGGGATGCCTCAAAGGGATGTCAGCTGATGGAATGCGCAGTGAACTATTGACGGGATGCCTCAAAGGGATGTCAGCTCATGGGACGCATTCCATGAGCTGACATCCCTTTGAGGCATCCCATCAACAGTTCATCGCAGTGAACTGTGGAATAAATGCCTCAAAGGGGTGTTAGCTCATGGACTGCGACAGTCCATGAGCTGACATCCCTTTGAGGCATTTTTTCCACAGTGTACACTCCTGACTCCTGTCGTTGGTCCAATGCCCTTGCTTGTGTGTCGGGCATTATGAAACGATTTTTTTTTTTAAAAACAAAATATTAAAAACCTAAATTGAAAATACCTGGTCCTGGTATGAATCCATGCACAACTTAGCTGTCTTGGTTCGGTTCTCAGTTTGAGTTCTCCCTTCCCAGAACTCAAAGTTCATGCCAGATGTAGTCGCACGCTAGAGGGCACACACGGTGATGGAAATGAAAAATGAAAGTTAGAAACCAAAATTTTTAATTTAGACTTGACTTTAGAGTAAGTCATAAAATTTTAATAATATAATATATTATATTTTAATTTATAGTAACAAATAACTAATAATAATATAATATTAAAATTTTAAACTTTAAATTTAATTATTTAACTATGATAAAGCTTTTGTTTTTCCATTTTTTTTAAAAAAATCATTATTTTAATAGGGGAACGTGGGAAACTTGGAGACGCCTAGAAGACTTCGAGACACGAAGAAGACTCCCTCTGAAGGAAACGTTCAGGGGATGATGAAGGGACGGGGAGACGACAGGAGGACGGCGGGGGGACGTTTCCTTTATGTCCCCGCGTCTCGGAAACGTCCCCGTCTCCGAGACGACCACTTTTTTGAGGGGGACGTGTCCCCATGGAACTATGTTTTATAGACAACTGTATTAGCTTTCTATACCACCTTTGGAGGCTGGAAACCCTTGTAATAGCAGACCTAGGCACTCTTTTTCCTCATGCTTGTTGTTGAAACCTCACAAACTTACTTGGGCATTGCTATCAGGCATGTTTTTCACTTACCCTATAGCTAGGTGCTCTTTTTGGTGTTTCATGCCACTTAAACTCTTGTGTTTCTCATGTTGGCATACTTGAGGCTCACTATTGTCACTTAGCAGACATATAGGTGCCTTATTTATGCATTCTGGTCACTTAAAAGAGTCTAGGTGCTTGTTATTGATACCTGAACCACTTAAAATGGCTTCATTCTCCTTAAGGTGTGCCCGACTTCCATTTATGCTACTTGAGTACTGTTTTAGGTGCTTCTAGGCACTCATGTATTTGTCGCGATTTTAAATGGTTGACTGATTGAAGGCATAGTAGGATGGTTGATAGCAAAGTATGGCATTGAAAGCAAAATTGCTTAATGTTGTGTAGGTTTCTTAAAGAATTCCTACATAGCTCACTATTTGATTCAAGAGGAAACAGTTTTGTAGAAATATCAAGATGAACCGTTGATTAAAATTTGCAAAATTACCATCATGAATTGTCAATGGCGATTTGTAGAGTTCGAGAAAACACTCAGTTAGATGTGGCTGCTAGGAATTGGCCAATCTTGGATGATGTTGATCTTACATTGGTCCACATGATTTCCTAAATGATTAATGATGCAGCCCAAGTATTGAACTAGAGTAACATCAAAGGTACACTTGCCTAAGTTGGCTTGTAAGTTGTTTGTGTGAAGTGTGTCAAGAACCTTACGAGCTTAGACAATTTTCCTTTCTCAAGTCTTACAGTTAATGAGAATGCCATGTAAGTAGACAATGACAAAATGTTGGTGAAGTGTTGCAACTTGCAAGATACTATTCATGGGCCAAATGAAGGTCATATGTGTGTTGGTTAGTCAAAAAGGTATTATCATGCAAATAAAAGCTATCTTTTAGATGTCTTCTTGGTTGATTGAAACTTGGTGATGGCCCAACCTGAGATTAATCTTTGTGATGTATTGCACATGTGATGCAAGAGCACTCTAGGACTCGTGCAATCCTACACATCCAAAAACAATTTTCTAACGTTTTGTTTTTTTTTTCCCTTGATTTTTGTTGTGTTTTGAGGACTTTTGTGTTTTATGCTTGATCCTTTGGTTGTTTTGTGTTAGTGTTTTGTAGCTTTGGGAGCTATTTTCTTAAATAAAATGTAATCAAGGCAGGTCGGCCTCTTGTTTCATAAACAAAATTATATTTGTTCAAGGTTGGCTCTAGATGAAGGGTTGCCTAGCTTGTATAAATAGGAGAAGGTGTCTCTTCATTTCATCAATCAATTAAGCAATTCATTCACTCTCCAATTCTCACTTCAGCAGCAGGTCGAGTTTTCTAAGCAGTAGATCAGCATCAAGGAGAAGAGTCAATACTTAGTGTATTCATGGAATTGCACCAGATATAAGTGCAGATCATTGTATTGTATTCGCCCTTTCTAGGGCCTATTATTCTTCTAATAAATAAAGAGAATATTGTTGCTGGGTTTTTCTCCCTCGAGTAGGAGGGTTTTCCCAGGGTAAATTTGGTGTTCATTGTTCTCTGTGTTGTATTTTCTGCTTTCTGATAAATCTGATCTAAAGCTAACATGGTATCAGAGCGGGTTTAAGTAAAGATCCGATCAGATTTGGCTAAGCAGTATAAGACAAAATGCATAGTGAAGTTCGTATTTGCACATGTGGTCGATTCACCAAGGTGATTGGTGAAGAGATGAAATGTCTATCTTGTTGGCGCTGCTACATGCTGACGGCTTGGTGGTAATCTGGAAACATCGAATCTCTTGCAAATCGAACATTATTTCTTTGGGTGATTAAGTGGATGTGAATGTTGTCTCTGCCATAACAACTCTGGAGCTTAATAAAATATTATTCGGTGATTTGCGTGACATCAAGGTTGCGTGCTTCTTGAAGTTGAACAGAATTATTCATTGTTGCTGAAGACAAATCCAAAAAGAGACAAACTCAGATCGGTGGTATATGATTGGTAGTGGCTGGAGAGTATAGGAGTCCAAAGGTTGTTGGGAGTTGCTATATAGCGATTAGAGAGTTTTGGCGCTATCATTGGCTATTCTCATACATCTAGCGCGACAACTCTTTGATCCGATTCTGGAGATTCAATAGGTATTGCTAGGCTCAATATCTCTTATCATTTGTGGTGAGACTTAAATAATATTCGATTTGTGGAAGTTGTTATTGGGCACAACCAATACTCATCAGCATATCGTGGTATAACCAAAGAAGGGCATGTTCATCACAGGTTCAAGCATTTGTCAACTGATCCTTTTGGAGTCTCACATTGGCATGTTGGAGGAGGACGTTGCTTAAATATGAGTCGCCTAGCTTGAGAGGTGATGTATAAGTGTTTGGTGCAATCTAGAACAGATTCGTGGCAAGACTCCTCACCTGGACATGATATTGAGACAACACACTGGTGGATGATTTGGCACAAACAACCAAACCAAAGTAAAGACAAATTCTGAGTCTTATATTTTCAAGCAAGGAATCAATATTTAAAGAATAAGCAGCCAAATAAAGACAAACAGACAAGCAATTATAGTTTCGATTTTATTTGATAGGTGCTTTGTCCATATTGAAGCAGTCAAATTAATAAAGGTTGGCCACCTTCTCTAATTCGCACCAACAGAGTAAACAAGAGCACGAGAGCTGCTTACAAATCGTGACTTTGGCAGAAGACGACAAGGCAGAGATTGGGAGCTGCTTGGCGCATCATCTAAAAGGTGATTTAAATATCTCAAAAAAATATCAAATATCATTTGTGTAAAGGACGCAAGGATAAAACGCCAAAATCTTCATTTTCGGGAGCAACTTCATATTCCTAAGCTCGTCTTAATGAGCTGGAAAATGAAGACCAATTTGTCAGCAGTAGGCAGATAAGGCAAAGAATCGAATATTTGAGTGCTTGTGAAGAAAGCTGGCGCATTAGTGGGTGACGTCTTTCCTTGTATCGATTCATTTGAAGGATTGGCGCTTTGAATTTATATCTGTTTTTTCTACTAATTGGAGAGTATTGACGCCAAAGGTGGAAGAACAATATTCTATGCCAAGCGGACAAATTAAGCTAGATAGTGGAGTTTGTGGCTTGGAGAAACAAGAAGTTGGGAACATTCTTAGAGGATTGTTCAAAGGAGACAAACAAGAATAAATCGAAGGATGCCAAATTTGACATTTGAATGAGTCAAAAGAAAGCCGCGGGCCTTGGATAGATTCAGAACAAGACAAAGGAGTAAGTCAAAGGCGCTTGAAAAGTATATCGAACTTCATTGGAATGATATTGAACTTCTTTAATGTTTGGGGTCCCTATTATGGTTGATTTCGTATGCTCATCTGAGCACATTTGTTAACTTTGTTTATGCATATATGCTGAGTAATGAGCATGGTGAGCCGATAATATCAAGAGTTGGCAAATTCTTCCTCAGGCAGTCGCATAGTCCAGATGCCTATGATGGTCTTGGCTTTGATTCTCAACATTCTTTTAGTTATAACTCGATTAGTGATTATCAACAATCATCGTGTAGCTTAAGGATTTAGATAGAAGACGATCTCAATATAGGTTACTGAACCAAGTTGTGCTGATCTGCATACAAGGAGAAGAAACTCCAAACCTGATGACAAATATTTAGGGACCTCGGATGTTATGGTCAAGACTGAAGAAGGTTTACAGGCTAGATTGAAAAAGAATGCAAAGTTGGCTAAAACAAAGCCTTTTTTGGAGCCTCCACGGAGAGTCCCACTGGGATTTTGTTCTTGTAGAGATGGAGTGGTTGGCAAATGATTTTATGTAGGAAAGTAGGTGGAAAATGACTACTGCTGCTTAGTTTAGTCATGAAATAGCTCAAGGGAAGAAGCGGTATAAAATACAGGCAGAGAACTGAAGCTTGTTTAGTCTTTTGAAGAAGTTGGACAAAAGTAGCACTTTGGTTAACGCAACATCAATGGTGGATCATGTTGGTATTGAGTTGGGTGGTATTGTTGGTTTGGCTTCAAGTTTCCTGGGTGACAGCGGCTTGAGTGTTGGCAATAAGGCTGTGATGCATGCTCAATGATCACCAACCAACACATTGCATCCAACTCCCAACTTTTCGGTTTTTCTTCACACTATCCTTGCATGCTAGTACGGGTCGTGGAGATCGTCATGGAGAGGTTCGTTATAGTGGTGGTCAATATGGTGAAAGAGACCGTGGTGTTGATAGCAGGGAAAGATATGGAGATCGAAATCTGAAAAGGCATCGCTGAATTGATCAACATTAAAGAGATAAGTATTTTATGTTTGTACCTTTGAATAATGATCATGAATTTAAATAATCATGTAGTCAATAATAATTCATGCAATAACATTGGGAATAGTGAATCATGTATGCATGTAGCATTGGTCTGTATATTCCTCTTCAGGGTAGTTTGATTTTATGAACTATTGTTAATCTCTTTAAAATGCAGGATGGATCAAGGAGCAAAAGGATGATGCATTAATTATCCGAGATTGCATAAGGAATTCAAAGGGAGGAAGAGCTTGAGGCATCCTGTGAGGAAGTCATGCCGGCTGGAGAAATGAACAAACATGGAGACATAGCTTGCAACCATGGGATTGAGTTGGTGGCGCATAACTCTCATGATTCTTCACTGTAGACATCTCTCGAGGGCACAAGGTTGGGACAGCCTTGTATGGAGAGTTTACATCAATAAAGAAGACACTAAACAACGAAGAACCTATACAGATTGTCATTGCGATCAGTTTTTTCGAAGAGGAGGAAATGACATTTAGAGGGAGTTAAATTTTGAGAATTCAAGACACGAGTTGAGATCATGTCCAGGAAGAGGACTAAGGTTCTGGGATCCATCAATGGAGGGGAGTTCACTTCAAGAGGATTTCTTTGCAATCTCTGAGGCAGGGATCAAGAGGAGTTCTGTGACTCACTGAGAAGAAGTGAAGGTGTTAGCTAAGTGGGTTGCAATGTTTGGAAGACCTCTTTAACTGCAGAGAACAAAATTGCACAAGATAGTCAATCTGGATTTGACATTGGTAGCTCTGCAAACCTATTCAAAATAGGGTGATCTGGGATGAGGTTGAGAAGGACAGTCCTGAACTCTCGCAAGTCAGTAGTGCCGGAGCTGTGCGTTGGAAACTGTTCCTCTAAGGCAAGCATTGCAGACAATCTTGCGAGGAAGTCAGGAGGTTGATGCAAGTACTTGGAGCTTCAAAGGGAGTCACATCATCATGAAGATTTGTTGTAATGTATATTTCTCTGAGACAGAGAAATATGAGGTGAAAGCCCTTGTAATGTATATTTCTCTGAGATGGAGAAATATGAGGTGAAAGCCCTTGTAGCGTATATTTCTATGAGACAGAGAAATATGAGGTGCAAGCCCTTGTTCATCTCTGAGACTGAGATGAGATGTCATGTTGAGAGACTCCATGACGACATCACGTTGAGAGACTACGTGATGAAACCTTTGTACATCTTTGAGATTGAGATGTGTTTCTTTCCACACGTGGGAGTAGCCATTGTGGACGTCATGTTGAGAGACTCCATGACGACCTCACGTTGAGAGACTCTGTGATGAACCTTTGTACATCTCTGAGACTGAGATGTGTTTTCCACACATGGGAGTAGCCATTGTGGATGCCATGTTGAGAGACTCCATGACGACATCACGTTGAGAGACTCCATGATGAACCCTTGTACATCTTTGAGACTGAGATGTGTTTTTCACATATGAGTGTAGCCATCGTGGGCGTCATGTTGAGAGATTCCATGACGAGGATATTTGAAAATACCTCCCTAGCTAAGAGGGAGTGTTAGTGTTTTGTAGCTTTAGGAGCTATTTTCTTAAATAAAATGTAATCAAGGCAAGTCGGCCTCTTGTTTCATAAACAAAATTATATTTGTTCAAGGTCGGTTCGAGATGAAGGGTTGCCTAGCTTGTATAAATAGGAGAAGGTGTCTCCTCATTTCATCAATCAATTAAGCAATTCATTCACTCTCCAATTCGCACTTCAGCAACAGGTCAAGTTTTCTAAGCAGCAGATCAACATCAAGGAGAAGAGTCAATACTTAGTGTATTCATGAAATTGCACCAGATATAAGTGCAGATCATTGTATTGTATTCGTCCTTTCTAGGGCTTGTTATTCTTCTAATAAGTAAAGAGAATATTGTTGTTGGGTTTTCCTCCCTCTAGTAAGAGGGTTTTCCTAGGGTAAATTTGGTGTTCATCGTTCTCTGTGTTGTATTTTCTGCTTTCTGATAAATCTGATCTAAAACTAACATTTTGAATCTCTGCTTTGATATTATTCCTGATTGCATCTGTTAAAAGGAAAAACAATAATAGTAAAGAAAATTACAAGTATCAAGTTCCAATGTAGGGAGCCTCCTTGTAAAGAGTTGTCAACCTTACTCCTTGTGGTTGCATCTAGGGCATCACCTTTATTCATCCTTCCTTGTTTCAAGGCAGTCAATGATGGTTACATTATGATCAATTTTTCCATGCATTCACATTGCATACTCTATATGGGGTCTGACTTAAGGAACATTTACATTCCTAGCGACCCACAACATGGGGTTACCACGTAGCACTTCATAGAGTATTATTTGGATGGTGGTAGCAACAGTTACAAGTCACAAATGAATTTAAAATACGATGCAGCTGTTACATTCCTAGCCGGCAACAACTATCCACCATTTCTTTGTAGGTATCAACTATTCTAGGCGGCACTTCAACTATCCCCACAATACCCAAAAACAAATATGCACTAGTAGAGCACAAAAGAAAAAAAAAGGCATGCCTCGGAAAAAAGGGGGCAATAATAATCTAGAAAGTTTTGGTAGATATTCTTCTTGGTCCCGTTAGAAGAGGAGCAGATGTGTCTTATTTTTGAGGTGACTATTTTCATTCCAGGCACAATAATCAAAAGAGTTTGTAATTGTAGAATGAGTTTAGATTGTAGTTTTGTCTGTCTGATTGGTCGACATAGAAAGCCAAACTCGCCTGTGTACTTGTAACCGTAGTTTGAGGATTCTCCGAGTCTTGGAAAGGACTCTTGGGACTCCTGAGTCCTAGGGCTCGTCGAGTCGACTCTCCAAGGACTCCCGAGCCAAGTCCTGGAGAGCCTAGGCTAGGACTCTTGAGTCCTGGCGAGTGACTCGCGCGAGTCCTAGAATCGGATTCCTGAGTCCCAACTTAGGACTCTTGGCATCGCTTGGAAATAATGAGTATGAATGTTTAAAACTTGTTTTTTGTTTGTTTTCTTCATTCGAAAATTTGAAACTATGAGTATGAATGATGAAATTTCAAATATTGAGTGTTTGAAGATCTTATAACATGTGTAATATTTGAATTATGAGAAATTGATAATCAAATTAGGCTCTTATGTTCTCTAATTGCATTAATTTTTTTGTTGTAAAACTATGGTTTTCTTCTTTGCCGAGTCCTAGCCGAGTTTTTTTGCCAAGTCTCAAGTCTGAGTCCTATTTTGGGCTGCCGAGTTAGCGCAGAGTCCAAGTTTTCCAACTTTGCTTGTAACTGGTGGTAACCAATTATGGAGGTTGTTCAATCCATCTTAAGTTGTTTTTCAATTGTTTTATGACTTGTCAGAATTTGTTGTTGTAGTTGACTATTTGTATCGTTTTTTTGGCTGCCTAAGTTAGCTACTCATTGCTGGTACTCCAACCAGGGCTGCATTAAGTGGTATCAGAGCTGGGTAAGCTTGTGGGGTTGTCGAAGGAGTTAGTCTTGAAGGTCCTAAATAGTTTTATTTTAGTTGTGTGGATCTTGTAATTGTAGAGGATTGAGAAGAAATAATGGCTCATGGTAATGCTAGAATGGCAAAGATGTTAAGGGCAATTGCAACAAGGTTAGAAGCCTTAGAAACAACACAAAGGAGAGGCATACCTATTGACAATATAAGGGAGGATGAAGAAGCAATAGAAGAACCAGCAAAACAAGGAGAGTATATCGGTGAGCCCTTCATAAGGGCTATGTCTCTTATTGGAATCAACTTTGGATAGAGATTGCATGTTACAATGCAAGTTTGAATGCAGAAGATCTTGTGAATTGGATTATAGATATGGAGAAGTACTTTGAATTTGAATCTATAGAAGACTTGAAGAGGGTGAAGCTTGTTAGTACCAAATTGAAGGGTCATGCATTCCTTTGTTGGGATCATGTACAGTTGGAAGGAAAGGAGAAGATTCGACCATTGGATTGAATGGTGGCAAGGCTGAAGTCAAAATTTACACTTGCAGATTGTCACCTAAATTTACTAAAGCAATTGCAAAACTTGAAGCATAGAGAGTTGAGCGTCAAATCTTATATTGAAGAGTTTTACTGGCTCAGTATTTGAGCTGGCCATGAGGTAAAATTTGGAAGGTACATCAATGGACTCCACATAATTGTCCAAGACTATTGTGCTGGGCTATTTTTTTTTATTTTGGAATTTTGACAATTATTTGACGAACTGCCAGCATTGAAATGCTCTAATTAATTGTGTATTTTTGCAATGACAATAGAGTTAACATTGCAACAATTTATATTGCATTCACAAGATCACTGTATGAAATAGTAAATACAATGTTTATTCTACAATGAAATCAGATATTATATTATTCTGAAACTTTGATACAAATTCACTAATTTGGAAGTTGGAAGCAATTATCAACACACATAATTATAACAAAAAATAAATATAAAGTCTGATCTGCAAGATGAGTTGATAGTTGAGTGAAAACCATTGAAATCTCACAATATAATAATATTATCTGATAATGTTCAAAAAATATATCATAACTGCTCGAAAAAGAGCTGTACGACCCGCTTTATTCCTCCAAACAGCTGTGTCCCACTTTCCTTTGTATTGTTCTCCCTTATCATAGGGTCGGCTGAGTATGTTGGGTCCAAAGACACTTATAAAATGTAGCAACTCTTACCAAGAGTCTCATGCCCCCCTTGAAACTTACAAAATCTTCTTAACTTGTATGGTATGCTTTTTCCTTGGTATTTGGTATGGCCAGTAAGTAAATGTAGTGCGGGTGGTATATGTAGTTGGGGTCAGCTACATATGAACTCCACTCCATCTATGTGTAAATATTTAATATATAATTCAAATAACTTACAATTGGGGTTTGAATAAAATTTGAAACAATATTTTGTTAATTGACACATATCTCCATGCTAGGAAAGCACTCAATATCGATTATTATTTGCTATGTGAATTTTTTCGATAATCTTCAATTTGCAATTCCATGTAATATCAAAACAACTTGGAAACAATCTTTAATCCTTCAAAGCAAAATCTCCACAATTTTTTTGACATTCAACACACCTATGAATTCTGGATGAATTCACTCACTAATTGGCTAGGAGGATTTCCATTCTCGAAACCAATCTTTGGCGTAAGGGTTTTCATCTTAGGGAAAAAAGACAAAGAGTTGCTCCATCTCAAAGCTAGCGATTTTGAAAGTAAAATGCTAAGAATGAATTTTCCTTTGCAATCTCTCTTTTCTATACCCCCGTTTTCTAAATATTTGAAATATTATATTCCATTTCCCTTTCAAAGTGCGTTTTAATATTTTTGTTTAATTTAACTTTACATATGGACCCCCCATAAAGTTACTTTTAAAATAAATTGTCCAATATTAATCAAATAATTAATTAAATATAATTTGCCCATAAAATGAGTGACTTTAAACAACTTAATTTAATTAATTAATTATTCCCTTCCACACCCCAATTATCCTACGAGAATTAAAATAGGTTGAGGGTCTTTGCCACTTAATCACGCTTGCAGAGGGGACATTGCACAAGATGAGTGTAGTATGATCTGATTGAGATTGGTAGAAGAAGCCTAACAATGTGCATTGAAAGTAGAGGAGAGGCTAGCTAGAAAGCAACAAAACAATTCCAAAGGAAGAGAGAGATCCTCCAGAGGCAAAGGACAATATGGTGAACACCATCAAAACAATGAGAGGGAGCCTAGCACCTCCCAAAATGACAATTACAATCAACGTACAAGAGGAAGAGGAAGTTTTGCTAGATGAAAAGGAAGCTATGGAAGAGAGAGAGGTAGAGGGTTTACTTGCTAACGATGTGGAAAGGTTGGTCCTGGGGCATTTGAGTTTACACAAGCAAACAAGATCATGGAAGAGTGGGTGAAGCAAGAAATCATATTGTTGAAGCTAATGAAAATTATGTCACACCACCTCACCATGCAGAAGAATCTGAGCAAGGGGAGGCCCTCATGATGAAGAGGGTATTGCTGAAATTGGAGAAGCGAGAACACAAATCAGCTCAAAGAAAGAATCTTTTTAGGACTATATGCAACTCCAAGGGTAAGTGTTGTAGTGTTGTAATTGAGAGTGGGAGCATGGATAACCTAGTATCTAGTGAAGTTGTGGATAAGTTGAAGTTGAAAATAATTCCACATCCTAGACCATACAAGCTATGTTGGCTATAAGGAAAACATCAACTTTTGGTAAATGGACAATGCTTAGTTGAATTTCATGTAAGAGCATTGAGATGAAATATTGTGTCATATTATGCCCATGGATGCTTGTCACATTTGTTGGGTAGACTATAGTAGTATGACAAGAAGGCTATCCATGATGACAAGAAAAGCAAATACACCATCATCAAGGATGGAAAAGAATACACGTTAAATCCATTGGACGATAAAGGAGAAGAAGTGGACAACAGTCCAAAAGTATATTTAATTTTTGGAAAACAATTTTTTTGTGAAGGAAGAAAGAATTTGTTTTGCTATTATTCCTAAACCTGTAGAATTAAAGACAACAAGCATGGAAGAAAAGATTCCAGTAGAAGTGCAGAAATTACATGGAGATTATACAAATATTTTGTCACAAGAGTTGCCAGATGGGTTACTACCTATAAGAATTATCAACCATCACATGAATTTAATCCCTAGAGCAAGACTACCAAACGAGGTAGCATATAGGATAACACCTATGGAGAATGAAGAGGTAAAAAGACAAGTTGAAGAGTTGATGGACAAGGGTTGGATGAGAGAAAGCTTGAGTACTAGTGCTGTACCTACAGTACTAGCACCTACCTAGGAAGGATGGAGGATGGCGAATGTGCGTTGATTCTTGAGCCATCAATAAGATAACGGTAAAGTATTGGTTTCCACTACCTCAAATGGACGATTTAATGGATTTCTTGAGTGGAGCCAAGTACTTCGTGAAGATTGGCTTGAAGAGTGGATACAGCTAGATTTGGAATAGAGAAGGAGATGAATGGAAAACCGCTTTCAAAATCAAGGATGGGTTATACAAGTGGTTGGTTATGGCATTTGTATTGATAAATACACCCAATAATTTTATGAGTTTGATGAATTAGGTACTAAAGCTTTATCTTGTTAAGTTTGTAATTGTTTATTTAGATGATATTTAGATTTTGAGCAACACAAAAGATGGTCATTTGGATCATTAAGACGAGTTTTGCAAAGATTGAAAGAAGAAAAAGTGCTTTGAGGGATATTGCTGATTCGGACAAAAAAATTGCTGTTTTAGAAAATTCTACAGATTACAAACTTGAATTGCACCAGGAAGTTAAGAGAAACTTGGAGAAAAGTACAATGAAATATAAGGAACATGCTGATCTTAAGAAGGGCATAACAATTTCAGGTTTGGGATCTTGTGTTAGGTCATTGGAGGAATGAAAGGTTTCTGTAAGGAACCTACAACAAGTTGAAGTGGAAAAATATTGGACCATGTAAGGTTTTAAGGAAGTTTGTAGTGAATGCCTATGGGATAGAGCCTTCTTGAAGGTGTATACATTTCACTCATTTTCCATGTTGCTGATATGTATTGTTATCATGAAGGGCGAAATTGTGAAGAAGGAGGTGCATATCCTCATGAGTGGGGGGAAGGATGGGTGCAACATTTGCTTGTGAAAGAAAGAGATGAAATTGAAGCTGTCATTGATCCTCAAATAACCAAGAAGACAATAGGGAAAGAGTACAAGGAGTACTTCATGGAGGGGTAAGGTGATATATGAAGAAATTTGGATGCATGCATTAGAGGTTGCCAAATGTTGACTTTTAGTTCCAGAATTTTTCAAATATTGATGAGCTGCAAGACTAATGGAACATTTTCATCTACTTGGAGTGTTCGATGCAGAAGCATTCTAGGGCTGGTTTCTTTTTTCTATGTAATTTTCGTTTTGTGTTGTACGACTTCTCTATTTTGTGCTTGATCCTTCAACTATTTCAAATCTCTACTTAGATGTTATTCTTGATTGCATGTGTTAAAAGGCAAAACAATTAATAAAGAAAATTGCAAGTCTCAAGTTCCAACTTAGAAAGCCTCCTTGTTTAGGGTGGTTGACCTTACTCCTCATGGTTGTATCTAATGCATCGCCTTTATTCAACAATTCCTGTTTGAAGGTAGTCAATGACAGTTACATTATGATGGATTTTGCCACACATTTGCTTTGCATCCTCTACGTTGGGTCTCACTTAAGGAATAGTTACATTCCTAGCAATGCACATTAGGTAGCTGCACATGCAACATTTCATAGAGTTGTTGAATATTTTGTCATTGATGTCAAAGGTACCTGGTTTGATGTTTTTTCATTGAGCTTGGCATTCACATACTTCTCTATTTGTTCTGATAAATGCAAATGAAATGTATATACCTGAGTTTGTCGGAAGTCTTTGAAGGAGTTGCAAATGAAATGCAAATGCAATTAACTTAGCATATAAACTCAAATGTAAAATGCAAATGAAACGTAGTTGAAATGTTCAACCATGTTATGGTGGTTTATGATAAAGTTTTAAGTGAATTAAAAGGATGATGGGCGGCTTGCATCTAATTCATTGATGCGATTTAGAGGTGAATCTGTTTGTAACACCTCCTAAAATGGGTATTGACGACGCACTAAGGTTGATGGCTTCCAATATGTTTGACTTTCCTATTTTTGCCGACGACTTCTGCATTGTCACTTGATGGCTTATGGATTCTAAGTCGTGGTGGTTTCATTTCTTGGCTCTATGTAACCATCATCGTTTTATATTTGATTTTTCAGCTGTTTCAAATTTTTTCAGGATATGCCGTGTGACATGGAATTATGTATGCAGGTCCTTCGCATATTTTTAAAAGAGGGCTCAATCTTCAAAGTCATATAATGCAGCGATCTTTAATAGTCTGTTCGGTGGTTTCTCTTCCTGAAGGATTTTTTTGCAGGACGTGGTCATTCAAATAAATATCACTATCATTTTCTTGGCGTGGACTGCATAAGTCATTGTGGAGGACGTGAATATTTGAATGCATTTGCTTCCATTTTTTCAAAGAATGGGCTGTGTGAAGTGGTGCTGTGAGAGTCAATTCGTGCCTGATATGGAGTCGTGCTGTTTTAACAGGGTAGTTATTGCTGGTCGATGTATGTAGAAGACGTGCTTTATGAGGATATTTTTGTTCTTGTATTGCGTATGTGAACAGAGGTGAATTTTTTAAGTCTAGAAAATGTGATTATAGTTCATATGTTTTTGCTACCATATATATTTTTTTAAGACACGGGCTGTAGAAGGGGTTAAGCTGTATGAGCTTATTCGGGCATATATGTTGAGTCGTTGAGTTGTGCAGTTTCGATATGTTCTTTCTTCTTGTATTGGTTTGGTTGGTATTTGCAAACACGAGACATGCAGTATCTTTATGATCGTGGGTTTAACTCTGCATGTATGGTTTTATTTGGTGGAAACCGCTTTAGGAAGATTAGTTTTTGCATAAGGTAAAGTTGAATCATATGGCAGTTGATCTAATTTTGCATGCAATTTCTTCACATATTGTGAGTGAGAGTTTGATGTTTAGACAAGTCTGATTCTGCAATGTCTGAGCATTAACATGTTGTGAAGAATGAAAAGGGGAGAAAGGATTGAGGATTTGTTGCAGATGAAGTTAAGATTCTGAGCAAAAGGATTTCTGAGTTTGGACAGTGTTTATGCAAGTATGAGCCTCTCCGTTCAAGTGAAGAATGTGTTTGTAATCAAGAATGCAGCGTTACAGAGTTGTGAATATTCTCAGTGAGTTGGCGCTTCAGCTGTTTGAAGTTGGCGCTTCCAGTGAGTCGGTGCTCACTTTTGTAATTTGGAGATTGTAGTCTCCTGGGTTGGTGCCCTTTTGAAGATTAATGAAAGCAATAGTTCTGCCGTGGTTTTTTACCTGAAAGGGTTTTCCACGTGATATTGGTGTGTTCTTCTTGTCATGTGTTTGTTCTTACTGTTTTGATTGCTGATTCGTATGGTTTCAAGTTTTAAGTTTTAAAATACTGTCCCCTCAGTATTTTCTGTGTGCTCTTCAAGAGTATTATTTGAACGGTAGCAACAACAGTTACAAGTCACATAGGAATTTAAATTAGGATGTGGCTGTTAAATTCTTAGCGGAGTGGACAGCAACTGTCTCCTATTCTTGGTAGGTATTAGTTATCTAGGCAATACTTCAATCATCTCCACGAGCCCCAAAATCAAATATACACAAGTAGAATACAAAAGAAATAAAGGGAGTGCATTGGAAACAAGGGGGTGATAATAGTCTAGAAAATTTTGGTAGATATTCTTCTTGGCCATGATAGAAGAGGAATAAAGGTGTCTTAGTTCTAAGGTGAATATTTTCATTCCAGACATAGTAAGCAGAAGAGTTTATAACTACAAAGTGAGCTTAGACAACAATTTTGTATTTCTAATTGGTTGACATAAAAATCCAAACCTGCTTGCATGCCTATAGCTGGTTGTAGCCAAGTTTGGAGGCTTTTCAACTTATGTTAAGTTGTATTTTCATTTGTTTTACGGACTGCCATACTTTGTTGTTATTGTTGATTGTCTATACTTGTTTTTGGCTGCCTGAGTTGGCTACTGTTTGTGGGTGCTCCAACTGGGTTTGGATTAACATGTTGTGGGCCCAAAAGAGCATCGATGCAAGTTAGAGGTTACTAGTTTTTATGGTATTCTCATTGAGTGTGCAAAAGTGCATGCAAAGTTGCCATGAACCATCCATCTATAGTGCAAGACTCATTAGATTGCCATAAGGTGAAGACCCTGACCAAGTCTACCTACGGTCGATGAGATCCTCAATTTGCCTATTAATTACATCATTCTCTCAAACACATGTACATTAGAGGGTTGTTTTGAAGTGGTAATTTTGGGATGGGATCAATTAGGTGTTTGATGGAGCAATGCCTTTAGGCTTTACAATTTTTTTTTCTTTTTCTGTAGCCAATTGTCAATAATGTATTCAATGTATTGAGCTGCAGGAGTGCATTTATTTCTAGTGTTTGCACTAACTTTGGGTTGACCATGAGTAGTACAAACTTTTGTTCATGAGAGACAAGATTTTTTCATTGCTTTGTAGATACCAATGGAATTTTATTCTAAGGGGACTCATAGGTGATAAAGATGATTTTACATTGCTTTGTAGATACCAATGAAATTTTATTCTAAGGGGACTTATATAGGTGATAAAGATGATTGCTAAAGATGATTGCTGATGTTGATGGACTGATACCATGGTTTAGCTTTGTGGGTAGCATCTTGATCATACAAATATGATTTTCCAAGATAGATACCATAGATTTATGATGTTTCTACATCACAAGGGAATTCTTGCATGGGTGAAATACCTTTACCTAAATTTTCATTGATTAGTTTCCTATAGCTCTTGTCTCTATTGAAACCATCATAGTAAGATTGAGTATGTGCTTCAGTTGCATGTTCTTTGTAGTGTGCCTTGTACAATGATAATCTTCTTGTCCATTTTTGCAACATTTGGTGTCGAAAATACTCTCTTTCTTCAACATCAATGGTTGTTGGTTGTGGAGTGATGTTCAAGCAAGTTAGAACATATGGATTGATGTTTTGCTCTTCTTGGTTACAAGTTGCAAGATTTATGAAGGCAAATTCTTTTGAATAGGACATTCTTGGCAAAGGTTGTTAATCTTATGATGACTACGCCATTTCTTTTAGTGTTTCTCCATGTTTTTGAGACAAGGTGATAGGGTTTCAGGATTATAAAGTTTTTTCTAAATTTTGGGGAAGGCCTGGATATAATATAAAAATTTATAAAATCAGCCATAATTTGAGAAAAATGTACAAAATTAAATGTAGAATTGAGAACATAATTTATAATTGATAATTTAACGTCAATTATCAAATCATAAATGTTAAATGATAAATCAAATTGATTTGTATCACATTAGCTTTAATTGATAAACTTGTGTTGCTGCCTGGAGAATGTTGATTGGTATTGATTGCCAACAAGAATACCATCGCTGAAGTGAAAACAAAATACTAGTACCAATGAAGTCTGATGTTGAAAGCTTAAAGTCTGATATGAGATCATTGCTGATATAAGAATAAATTCGCCACTTCTTTGCTAATAAAAAGTTACCAATCTGCCGATGTGAAACAATGGAGTAGAGAAGCTTATGTAAACTTGAAGCTTGCTCTCTCTTTACTGCCCTTGTCTCCTACATATATCTCTTGCTTTTCAACCATTGGTTTTTGTTATTTAGGACTTGATTTTCCTTTACTTGGTCATTGCACCTATTATAAATATAACTCTTGAGTTTGAAGGGACACGACTAGTGGGAATTGATCTTTCCTCCTATAAATATAAATGACTATGTTTTACAAATATGGTTGGTAATGTTATTAGATGTGCCTGTAAATGAGTTTAAAACACATGCTAGTCGGCCATACCACCCAACACACACCTATATATAAATAGAACACATTTTTTGTAAATCAGATTCTACCTACACCTTTAGGCATGCACTTGCATATGAATTTCTGTATTTAATTGTTGTCTTCTCTTTAACAAGCTAGCAAGATCTGGCTCTGATACCATTGTTATATCCCAAATGGAATATTTTGATCTTCCCTTGATTTAATAAACCATTGTAATATGCTCAATTTGTATTTTTGCAACCTCTTGAATTTAGGGTCAAACATACTTGCAGCCTCTTCAAAGGTATGGCCAGCTAAAAATCATGTGATTCCTCTTCAAAGGCTCACGACAACCAATAGAGGATGCTAGACATCGTGGGAAATGCCTTATGGTAAGTTCTGATTGCTATGACCACCTGTTTAAATGCTGCAACTATCTTTGTAGCATGTTGCAATCACCTTTTGCACTATGCAGCAAAGCTGTGATCAGTTATTCATATGGTATGACTGGCTTAGGAAAGTTTAAATATGGCTCAGCACTCTTAAATAATGGTGCGATCCTCAACTGTACTTTAATAATGTGCATTTTCTCATTGGAATATTTATACTATCTTTGTAGCATGTTGCAATCACCTTTTGCACTATGCAGCAAAGCTGTGATCAGTTATTCATATGGTATGACTGGCTTAGGAAAGTTTAAATATGGCTCAGCACTCTTAAATAATGGTGCGATCCTCAACTGTACTTTAATAATGTGCATTTTCTCATTGGAATATTTATACACTGATTGCTGCAAACCAGTCATGAATTGTAGGTGTGAAAGGATATTTCTTTGATTACAAATTGAGAATTATTCAAATCTGCACAATAGTGGGTTTTCATCCTCCAATTACTGACTTTGAGGGTTTTTGTCCTTGGGTTAACCGAACCGCAGTTCCATGCTCCAACAAGGAATAGAAATCAGATATAAGAATGTCTTCTCAATATGCCTCCTCCTTGCTTGGTCTCTTAAATAGAGTTTTCCTCAAAAAGACATAACTCTTTAAATGCCCTTTGATTGATATTATCAAAAATAAACTCTAATTATAATAATATTACTTAATATTTCATTTACTACCTTTAATGCTTACACCATATCATTATGGCCTAGCTTTTGAAAGCTTGTGCTATCCTTTCTTTATGCTACACCATCCCTTGCTATGACAGCACTATGTTTTAGAATGTTGCACAATGTTTTAAGAGGATCTTAAAATGTTTGGCATGTTGTGTATATATGACCAATTGGAATTTTAGATACCTATGCTAAATCCTTGTTGGCAGTTGTAGGAGGTTTCGAAGAAGGGGACATTACAACCTTTTGAGTTGTGTTTTAGAGGGATGTTAAGAGTTGTAAAATTTGCATTATTTGCCCTTACCAATATTTTTCACACTTGGGATTAATGGTGGGCTAGTAGGCTAGAGTGTGGACTATCCCTACACATCATTTTAAATAACTGTATAAGCAAATGGGTTTTCCCTACCTATCTCTATATAATAAGATGCGATATCATTTCTTTTCTTTTGTATATTGAATATATTGTGTCCTAGAGTGCCTTAGGAGCATTGACCAAAATCTTGGTATTTTTGCAAGTTTTTTGGGTCAGTCATTGGGATCGTCCATTTGATTCTGACATAATAACTGTTGAAATAGTTGTGGGGGTCCATTCTTACATCCATACCACAATCAATGAAGTATGTGTGTGCTATTAAAAATCTCCCCGTTCCTCAAAAACCTAAAGGATGTAAGAAACTTTTTTGGTCACGTCGGATATTGGTGTTGATTTATACAAAATTTTAGTAAGACTGCTTTGGCACTTTTTGTTTTGCTGATGAAAGATGTAAACAATTGGGTAGTTCAATGTTAGAATGCTTTCGAGACACTAAAAGAAAAGTTGCCCACACCACCAGTCTTACATGGTCCCAATTGGAGTCTTCCTTTTTACGCCGAAGGTGTTCCTTATATGAAATGAACCATCTACTTTATGAAATCAATGGTTCAAAATTCAACGGAAGGATGCAAGACGATTGCATTAATCTCCTTCGTCAACTATGGCTAGTGCACACCTAAATGAATTTGATGAAAAATCGTTGAAATTTTCAAGTGAATGTTATTGGCATATGTTGGGGTCAATGACCGCCTTGCAGCTTCGATTATTGATAGGGCTGTGCTCAAAATTGGTTGGGCACTCATAGTTTGTTTCCCACTTTTGGTTGACATTACACAACATTCTCTCCACGATACCCATGGATTGTATAGTGTTGTAAGACCACTTCTCACACTGCAACCCTTGAAGGAGAAGAAGAATTCATGTTCCGACTATACAACAAAAGGTTCCCATTGCTCTATAAAGCGAGCCTTCTTAAGCAGCTATCCTCACGACGATCGGATGCCACGATCAACACAGAAGTGTCCATGCTGCTTGTATTGAGAAATTCATTTTTCGTCTAGGTTAACTTTCAAGAAGCTTCCCTCTTCTCTTGCGTCAAATTGTTCTGGAAAACACCATCATATCTTTCCCTAACTTGATTGTGGTCCTTAATCCTCCTACCCTACTTCATTGCTTTCTGTATTGTAAGCACACCCTCCCTTGCATGCAACTGATTACCCATTTTATCCTCCATGTGTAAGCTAATTTCACTTATCTGCAACTTCACGCTCCCTTCATCGCCATTAGAAAGCCTACAATTCACCGTAATATTACATGAAACCAACTCCAAGGGAAAAGAATTATGAGCTAGCAGAATGCTTCCAAATCCTATTGTGAAATCATCTTCACGACCCCAATAATTACTCCATGCTATCAGAGGTCTCCAACTCGAAAGATTCACAACATGTTTTGTTCTTGTGTTTATTATGATCCAGCTTAGCCTCATCTTGTTAAAAAATAATGCCCTGCTCTCAACTTCTTTCTCTCTTGATTGTAATTGGAGGTATGGTGTCATCACAATTGCAAAAAAGACATTGCGTTTGGACTGAGTTAGACCCACGGTTTGTGAAGTTTTGTTTTGGAAGAAGAGTATTTGTAGGATACTAGAAGCTCTCCCAAGAAAGCTCGCTCTGGCTTGTATTGGGGATCGAGTTACCTAACTCCTGTAAGGCAAGGTCCATTTTAGAACCAAAAACATTGTGATTCCAGACGGTTGGCCCTTTCTCATCTCTTAAATGTAGATAATTTTGAAAGGAAGCAATATGTAGTGTTAGGTAGAGATAGCTAGGGCCAATCTTTGAGGAAGCTACAAGGGACTTGTATGGAGAGTTTAATCTAGATTTCATAGGACAAGGATAAGATTAGTCACACTCTTGTCATGTAGAGAGAGTTCATACAATGTGGTCTCATAAGCTTCAAAATCAAAGAGATCTCAAAGACCACTAAAATTCTACACAAATTTATGAAAGAAACAATGCGCTTGAGGAATGAGGAAGAGAGAAAAAGGTTCAAGTTTTCCCTTTAGATAAATTTGTTCTACCGAATAGAGGTAGAGAATTTGAGACCATGCCAAAGAGAAGTATCCCTCCATTTCAATAATTTGGCAATATATTTCTAATATTTCCACATGTTAACAAGAGGTGGATACACTTTAAGCTTGAAAAAAGGAGCCAAGAAGGTCTTGTCCTTCACATTATTCAAGCCCCATTTCCCCTCAGCTCTAACAAAAGCCACTCTTTTTTTTTTTTTTTCTCAAAGGGTAAACGCTTTTGACCTAGAGTTATGAACCACTAAGGTCAGAAACGTGGACCTCATCTCCAATTTAAACATTCAACAATAACACCCCAATGAGATTTGAACCATGATGGCAAGAACAACACCACAATAACTTAACCATCATACTATGCCACCATTGGAAAAATATATTTCAAATAAAATACACACCCTCTGGTACCACGGGGATGGTGGGGAGACTAGACCTTGTGACCTCTTGCTTGCAACAGGATGCTTTAGCCAATCAAGCCAAGCCCATCGCCCCTAACAAAAGCCACTCTTATTAAAAAGGGTTTTCTAAGGTTATCCATGACTAGATACCCCAATTGACTTCATGGGAGTAAATGTTATGAAGAGATCAATAATTTCATCACCTTGCTAAATTGAATCTATGGTAACTCAAATGCAAAAGAGTTCAATCCCTAGATTTTCCAATTAATAACCAAGATTTTGGGGGCAAAGGAATATATTTATTGGGCTACCATAAACAATGATAATTTACATAATTAACTAGCTAAAGTTAAAGAATAAAAAAATTAGATAATTTATGGTCAATGGAAAACATACCATCATGAAAGAAGCCTTCCCATTAAGAAGCTCTACCACCCGCATGGTATCGTCAATGGGCTCCATAAATATAATCACAAAAGCATTAGAGGCTACAAAATGGTGATCCAACTATTGTTCTCTATAATTTGTCATTCCAAAAGTATATTAAAGATTATAATGCAAAGAAAGGAAGATTGATTGATTTAGTCAACCTGATTCAAAATCTATTGCTCCTCATGGCCTGGAAAATTTAGTGATGAATGGGTCCTACAATTTTAACGAGATTTATCTAAGCCTAACACTATGTACATTTATAAATGACCAAAGGCTAAATAATAGATGCAACGTATGTATAATGTGGCATTAATTGTGAGAGTATCAAAACTGCCTTATCGATATCTACACCTCACATCAATAATTAAACATGTCACTTGCTTTCTTCACATGAAATAAAATAATGATAAATTGAAGAGTCAAATTCTGAAATACATGGGAACTAAATTGTAAAGTTTGCAAAGAATTAACTCTATCCTCTCTCTTCTCTCCTTCCCTCTCCCCCTCTCTCTATCTATTTATATATATATTTCTCCCAATATCTCTAACTCCATATCTCTCTCTCACAAACACACACACACACACTTCCCCCCTCCCCCCTCCCTCCTCCCTCCCTCCCTCCCTCCATCTCCCTCAATCTATTTATATATCTCCCTCTCTATCTCTCTCTCCATATTTGTCTATCTTTATCTCTATATATATCTTCCCCCTCTCTATCTCTCTCACTCCCTCTCTCTATACCTCTCTATTACTTGTCTCTATCACCTTCTTTCTCTCTCACTCTTGCCCTCTTTATGCCTATCTCCCTATCTCTCCCTCCTCCTTTCTATCTATACATCATTATGTCTCTCTCCTTCTCTATCTCTTTCTGTCCATATCTCTCTACCTCTATCTCTCAATGTCTCTCTATCTCTTTCCCTATCCTTCTCTATCTCTGTATATCTCCCTCTATCTATAATATATATCACTCCCTCTCCCCCTCTCTATCTATTGGCATATCATCTCCCTCTCCCCCTCTCCTCTCTCTCACACTCTCTCTTATTCACGTCATCTCTCCCTCCATCTCTCCTAAACTATATCTCTATCTCCCTCTCACTCCTCTCTCTATCTCTTTCTATTCATATCTTTCTCTACCATTGTCTCCCTATCTCTTTATCTCTTTCCATATTCCTCTTTATCTCACTATATCACCCTCTATCTATATCTTTCCCTCCCTCTCCCTCTCCCTCTCCCTCTCCCTTCCCTCCCTCTCCCTCTCCCTCTCTATATATTGAACTATATCTCCCTCTCTCCTCTTCTTCTCACTCTCCCTCTCTACTTATCTCTCTCTGTCCCTCTACCTATCCCTCTCTCTCCCTCTATCTCTATCTCCCTCTCTATCTCTCTCCTTAGCCCCCCCCTCTCTCATCCCCTCTATCTATCCCTATCTCTCCATCTCTCTCCATATTTCAAACACAACATGAGCCTTTTCATAATGAAACATGATTATCTCCCTGATTCAAAGGTTTTGATTCAGTTGTGTTTGGATCGGGCTCTAAGTGGATGCATAGTTGATTTGAAGCTACCACTTCTCCATTGATACCTTTGTTGCACAAATAAAATCATTTTGTAAATGACCTACCAATTGACATCATGTATTGCATCAATGTATGCAAATAAAAAAAGACCAAAATTTACTATACTTGACCTTCAACACCTCTTCAGTGCACCCATTGCACATGAAGGTGCGATTGCTAGTTATATTTATATGATGCATTATATACCACTGTAGACTTTGTGCTTGGACAAAAGGATGGCAACAATTCTTATGTTAATTATCATGTTAGCAAAATGCTGTTAGGAGTTGACTTTTTATATATATATATATATATATGTATATATGATAACTAAGAAAGAGTTCCTTACCGTTTTGTATGGTATTTAATTAGTTCTCCCATTATATCATTTGGATGTTCATTTTTTGTTCATACTAACAATGCTGCTATTTGATTCTTGATAAACAAGCTATGAGTTAATGGTAGGGGAACTCTTTGGGATATTATTATTCTTAAATGCCTAAAAGCAACCTTTTTGTGAGCTTATAAACAAGCACTTTGAGCACATAATTAAATGAATGTCAGTTGATGTTAGGCTTATTTTGCAGAATTTTTTGTTCAATATAAGTTATTGATTTCATGTATTTTGAGATTTTATAAAGTGAATTGAATTTAGTAACTTTGTCAAACATTGAATTGATTTTTATTATTCATTAAGTAGTAACTTTGTATACTATTTAGCAATTTATTTTTTGGAATCATGTGATGTTCATTTGTTTAACTATTTCCTGTTGATGTAAATCTATTGGTGTCTGTTTCAGCTACTAGTAAGCATCTATGTTTATTTCTGCTTCAAATTTCTGTCTACAACCAAATACTATTCTCTGCTTTAGCCAATAGGAAGTTGTATTTATTTATTTGTGCTTGATAGTTTATCTTTCTTAAAATCTGGAAAATCTTATTGCAAGTCTTGACTATTGATAGCTTTGTGTTTGCATTTGGGGCAAAAACATGGCCAATCAGCAATTCACATTTAACACAAACCCCCAATTGAGATCTTGTACAATGTACATACTTGTAAATTCTGTTTTATGGTTTTAGTTTTAGGTTTAGGTAGATCTTAGGGGGCTTCACTTATAATTTGAAGAATGGTTCTATTAGATGCGTTGTTTTGTTGTGTTCTCACAAGAGATAAATTAAAATGCTTACAGATTTAAATTGTGGATTGTTTCCTACCTTAAGCTGGGAAGTGACATACATTATACTCCAATTTTTGTCATGATTCTCCAAATTGATGTGCCATTATTACAATGACTACCCGTATTTGCAACGTCATATAGCACATGACAAGTCACAAGCGTAAATGGTGATCTAGGTCATGTCAATGAGATGGCAAATATAGTGGTGTGAACTAAATGCAAGGTCATCAATTTGAAGTGTGTGATGCTTTAAAAGGTGAATCACATTATATTTTCCATCCCCTTTCATGCACCTGCCATTTAGTTCCACAAGTCTTATAGTGATATTCTGAATTTGACTGGGGTTTGAAGGTAGATACAAGGTGAGATGCTGGATGGTTGTGTGTTGTTCCTCCTCATTGTGTTGTGCCCTCACATATCTTGTAGTAGTTGTTTGCAGTGCCATGGGAGGAGGATTGGATCATCATGAACCTATGGAAACCCTCCAACTCCATCAATACCCTCGACTGGTACATATTTTTCAAGATAATGGATGGATGGATTTCATTCCATGATTCTACGGTTTCCATGAGGAAATTGCTATGGAATTCTCCCAAGGTTTGCAGGATGAGTAGTTTGCATAAAGGGGTATGAAATAGAGATTGTAGTTGTTCTAGTAGCAGTTGCCACAGGATTACTACAAGAGATTGAAACATGGATTTCGTGCAAATGTTGGCAAGATCACGTTTGCAATGAATTTCTTTTACCAAGGGAGAATTTTGAAATAGATAACAGGGGCACCAAAAGGACCCCACTTTGAGAACTATGGGATGAATGTCGCCCTCCATGTCATGAGGTACATTACTTGTGAAGGTAGGTTTTCCCTTATGTACTCATATCATTTTAGATTATCAATTCATCTATTACATGGTAGAAAAATGAATATGCCATATTTTTTGTTAAATTTGTTGTGAAAAATGCTGGAGAGGTGCAGAAGGGTAGGTTGCAAAACCTTGCTTGTAATGCCTATATAAAAATAATCCTTACAGAAGCCATAGGCCAATGTCAGTCCCAAGTGTCATGGGAATCTCTTTGTAATGAGGCACTTGCAGCTGCTGTGAAAGTAGGTCTGTCAATTGCTGCAGGAGAAGATTTGGCTGCTAATGTGGAAGGATGTTTGGAACCAGAAGAAGAAGAGCAGGGGGTGCTGTGGGAAAAGATTTGTCAACAACATAGGAAGCATAAAGGATTGTTGCAAGAGAAGTTCATCGCGGGGCAGAAGCATCGAGCAACCAAAGAAAAAGGAGATTAGTGCTTGTGTTAGTTGCCTTTCAATTCTTTTTCAGTTTTCTGGTGTCATAGACTAAGCACTGGTTGCAGGAACTTCAGATTCCAATTTGGCACAAGGAGACCATAAAATAATTAAGAGGCAACTGGTACTCAGTCTATGATGCCAAAAAAGAGCATGTGTCCAAACTGAAGTAGCAAAATCATGAAATTCAGTAGCAACTGTGGGAATAACAGGCACACGACAGAGAAATTAGAGGTGCAACAAAAGATGCTTGGAAGATTACTTTACAAATGTTGGGTTGCAGGCCCCTAACAAGGGTTTATGCTACTCTTTATAGGATGCAATTAGAGATGTTTTTACTTTTATTGCCTTGGGACTTAAGCGAGCCTTGTACATTCTGCAAATCAATTTACATAACTTAGAGCTTACTATGGGTATCATATGGAAGCCCAATTTATTTGTGGGAGAGGTTCAATTGAAAGCTTTTGCCTCCTGTGTCCTGAAGGAGATTCAGGATGGATCAAAGATGCATACACTTGGATGCTGAGAGAAAAGCAAGGAGTGAATGTATTGCACAAATATTGAAGTGATGAGTGGATATTAAACTTGATGGAGTGAATGTTTTACATAGGTAAAAGAAGGAATTACTCATCAACATGTTTTCTTTAAATTCTGTAAGGACAGGGGTCAAGAATTGCCACCTGAGTTGAAGAGAGAACCCTTGGGCTACTACAATTTTCAGCTTGACCAAATCAGGATTAAGTATCATGGACAACTAGTAGGAGCATGTAAAGATTGCTGGATTGGCAAAAAGCTCCATGCCTTAATCTTACGGACTCCAGTTCCAGGTTGGCAGAATGAGCTACAAACAGACAATAGAGCCGATGAAGAAATCCATGAAGTTGCAGTGAAGTATCAGAGAATCAAAACGTATTTTGGTCTCCATAGGGATTAGACACTAGGAACCATGCAACCTCACTGGTGTGGCAAGCCATTGCCCACAGACTGAAATGAGGAAGGAGAAAAGAAGGAAGAAGAAGCAAGAGAAGCTAGAAGTGGTCAGGAGAAGTCACTAAAAGAGTTTTAAATTGCATGAGGATGTTGAATATGGTAAGTTGGGGACTGACGATGAGTCTGAAATCTTTAGCTTTCCAGCGTGGTTTCCTTTTCTTCTTTCCATTCGTTTATTTTATTTTTCATTCTCTTTCTATCCAATTTTCCCAAAATATCCTTCTGACCCCCAAAATTCAGTTTCATAAATATAAGTCAGGATTGATTGAGTTTTGGATTAAAAATAGTCCGAAGTAGAAGTTGTTGGATTTCACTTCAACCATGTGATTAATTGTTCAACTATGCCTTTTCTTTGTTTTCCATCAACTGCTGCAGGAAGTCTTCCTGCAGCTGTTGTGGAACACGGTACAATGGTGCTGTAGGTTCGTAGGAAGATTTTGATTGTAACAGAGCATGAAGGAAATCAAGGCGCTGCATATAAGTTTAGGATTTTGCTACAGGAGTTCCAGTTTTTCCACCAATAGCTGTGGGATTTCTCTGTCAGCAGCTGCATGACAACAGCTGTAGCAGGAGGACAAAAGATGCAACAATTTGACTGTCGGGTGACATTTTCAACTGTTAGCCTGTCTTAGCAGCAGCCAATTTGGATCTCCACCTCATGTAACCTCCTGTTGAATCATTTCACTAATGTTTTCTTATTGCTTCAACCATAGCAGCAAAAACTTCTTGGGGAAAAAGTTGGCAAACCAAAATATTTAGTTCTTTAAAAAAAATCGAATTTAATCAGGGAAAATCAGATTTAGAAAAAAGTAGAAGAGCACAAAAAAAGAGAGAAACCTGCTGTTTTTGAAATTTAAAGGCATTTTAATAACATAGAGACAGAACAAAAGAACAAATAAAAATAAAAGTTTAGCCAATTAATTGTGGAATATAGATTTTCTCATTTATGTTCACATCGCTGATTGCATTGCATTGCACAATGCATACTTCACAGTGAATAAATGATAACTTGAAGCTAATAGTTTTCAAATTTTCAATTGCAATCTACTTTTGCACAAAATAAACCTACAAACTAAGTACAAAGTTCTGAAAGACAAATGTAGCCAATTACACTTGCTGCTACAAAGAGAGTTACATTAGAGGGCTGTAGGTCTTGATGATGAATCTCCTGGGTCAGAGACTCTCTTGAGTTGTTCAACCACATCACTATCATAGTTTCTCTCATTAAGGAGATCATAATCTCCACCATTGTCAAGTAAATAATCATTTGTACTCCACTCAAAATCTAAATTGATCTTGATGAGGTCAATTGGTTGCTCTTCCTTTTCGACACCCGATTTTTTCCATAGAGAAATTAGATTTGTCATAGCGCTTGCATGCTCTAGATGAGATACTAATTATTTTCAATAAACAAGGATGTCATAAAAAAAGTACATGGACAAACTTATGAAGGAATTTGTTGAATACCTTGTTTGTTAATGCTTGAAATGTGGAAGGAGTATTGCAAAAGCCTGCAAGGAATGGCTTGAAACTAGTAGCGACCTTGATGAGTTCTGAACGTCATCTTCTAATATATGTATGTGGATCAGTGTTTGATAGTATCCAGATCTAAAGTCTCCCTTTGAAAAGTACTTTTCCCCTTGTAAACTTCAAGGAGGTCATTGTAGTATCCATACTTTTCCCCTTGTAAATATAAATGGTATTCAATACAAATGGGTGATAAATATGAAATGCCCCTTGTTCAAAATTTTACTCATTTCGCTTGAATCAACATACTTATTTTCCTTTGGAGGTAAGGATTTGGTGCTATACTCCCAACCTCATTGATTGAATGTACAAAACTATTCTTGGTGATTGGTTGAGTATGTTTCTAGTGGGTACAACTATTGAAAACCCTATGCAACATACACTCCCCAATGTCAACAACATTAAATTTATCCTCGAGGATATAATTAGCTATTGTAAACTTCAAATTATGTACCACTCCAAGTCATCAAATGCTTCAGTGGCTTGTTGGCAATATGGGTAAACTTTCAGAAATTTCTAAATGGACACCCAACCTATGGACTTATTTCTTGTCTAGAATATAAGGGTGGTAGTAGGATCTGCCATGACCAAAACTTGATTCCTTTTTGTGAGGGAAAAACAAAAAATCGAAGGTGTCAATACATTCAAATCTATCATTCCGAAGAGCAATAATGAAGGATCCCCTACAACTACAATTGACATTTTGGGTCATACTTTACATCACCATGCTCAAGGGTGTTTTTGTCTTGGAAGACAGGATTAGACTTTGATGGACACACATAAACAACAATGTAGAATTTTTTTCGAGGTTACATACATGAACCTACTTCAATCATGGTTAACTTTCTGGGTCCTACTTGACATCACCATACTCAAGGGTGTCTTCATCTTTGTATCCAGGTTTAGATTCTTATGGCCACACATCTTCAACCATTTAGAGGTTTTTGTGGTTATGTATATGAACCTACTTAAGTTACAGTTGACTTATTGGGTCATACTTGACATCACCATGCTCAAGGATATCATCATCTTTGTATCAAGGGGGTTTTCACTTGTGATTTTAATTCTAAAAGCTTGTTCATGGTTCTCTGATTTCCTAGCCATATAAATAGCATATTTAGGAGTTCTGTTATTAAGCATCCCTCCCTTAGTTTGAATTTTTGATTGCAAGTTGGACATGTAGATATCAAGGACCAAATCTTCTAGTAGTTTGGCGTTCAATTCCAAACATTAAAACTTCTTCATATAATGTTTCAAGATCATCTCTCCAAAAAACATGTATTAGTTGGGTATGCCTATGGTACAACCATAGTTACGAGACTCGGACTCGGTTAGGGTGACTCGACTCGGGACTCAGGACCCAACGCCTAGACTCGGCAAAATGAAAAAACCCTAGAAATTTAGAGATTTTTAAGGATTTAAAACTTGTTTCAAGCACCCTTTATTAAATAAACCTGAAAGACACAATAACATCATTAAATAGAAGCAAATTTGATCACATACACAAGTATACATCAATCACATAAGTATAAAGCACACAAATTGTAGCTAAGCTGCTAAAGGAAATAACACACTTAGATATATAAATATAGTCAAATGTATACAAAGCTCATGGCATATGAAATCCGTGACATCAAATGTTCCATACAAATATGAAATATGAAAAGAATAGCTACAAGTCTATGGCATAGTGGAGCCAACATCCTTCCTACAAAGGCATCTAAGGGTCCTAGATGATGTAGCAGCTGCAGCCATAGTCTCTGCCTGTGTCTCCATGCCACTCTCACCAACACCAGCTGTGTCTACTCGTGCTCTAGCCTCCTCCTCAACCATGGCTACAACCTCAGCCTCTCTATCTGCCTAGTCCACCGAATCAAGGTCCTCGTCACTAAAGACTGCATCTGTAGCCTTAGTGATCCACTCAGATTGTGGATCAACCTCCTCTAGCTTGATCAGGGTGGAGTCATGGTAAAAAATATGCTTGTGTCTGAGCCGAAGGTTGTAATGAACATATACTAAATCATTCATCCTCTCCATTGACAGTCTATTGCGCTTCTTGGAGTGTATGTGCTCAAACATACTCCAATTGTGCTCACAACCAGATGAACTGAATGGCTGGCTCAATATACGAATGGCAATATTTTGAAGGTTCAGTGTATCAGCACCAAACATATGCCACCATCTATTTGAGATGAGAAAAAGAAACAAATAAAGGTAAAATATGAATAAAAATTAAAACATAATTAAGAATTAAATTTTACCTTCACAATCTCCTCCGATGGTGCCCAAAACCCTGGCCCATCAAAAATGCAATTTGTCACATCAATCCCTATAGTGGTCGTAGCATAGGATGAGGAAGTCCACTCCTCACCAACAAACATGTGCCTCAAAGATGCCTTTGACCGAATCAAGGATTGTAATGTGATAAAATTTGTGGCAAATCTAGTGAATACTAGGACAAGCCAACTCCCTCAACCTCGTGTATTGCCTCATTAGGCTAAGGACCCATGTGTGATTGTATACAAATTTGCAAATGTTTTTTGCCGCATCCACATGTTTTGATCCATAAGAGCTTGCCAAGATCCTCCAATATGAGGTCAAGGCAATGGGCGACACATGGAGTCCAAAATATAGTAGGGTGCCTCTCCATCAATAGTCTACCAGCAGCAACATAATTTGCTGCATTATCGGTCACCACTTGAACCACATTCTCTTCGCCCACCTCAGCTATAACTTCCTCTATAGCCTCACAAAGGTATGTGGCATTTTATACATGGGTGGAAGTATCAATGGACTTGATGAAGACAGTGTCACCTGAAAAAAGAAGCAAAACCAATTATTCAATAAATTAAAAAAACATAAATCAGCCATATTAATCACTAAATCAATTTCAAATTTCAAATTCAATGCATTGAGGGAAGTACAATTACCTGCGGAGGAAATTAGAAAATTAAGCAGCTTCCTATTTCTCCTATCGGTCCAACCATCGATCATGATGGTGCAACCCAAACTCCTCCATTGCAAGCGTTGCTCCTCTATTTGTGCTTTTACATCTGCCACCTTTTGACTCAAAAGTGGGCCCTTTAATTCATCTTCGCTAGGGGCTTTGAACCCCACCCCACATATGGTTATGGCATCAACCATATTTTTCCAAAAGGGAGACCTAAAACATGTCATAAATAAATTAATATGATACTTAGATAAGTATTGTAAAATGAAAGTTTTAACTTTAAATTTGAATTTGACAATGAGATATATCTAGATTCTAAATATAAAAATTCATGAGACAAAGATATTAAGAATCAACTATCAAACTATAAATTTTAAAACAATTAAACAAAAAAGAATTACCTGGTACATGGAAGGGAATGGTGCAATAGTACCAGAAGTCTGCAATTGATTTCTTTGCTGCATCACGTGCGTGCTTGTTCCAAACCATGCTCTCAAGCGACAGTCGGGAAACAGGAGTACTACGTGGTATGAAATATGAATCCACCCTAGATTTATGAACTCTAGGGCCAATGCTAACACTCCCACCACCACTAGTAGTAGTGGCAACACTAGGAGTACCCAGAGTTGGTGCACTAGCACAAGCCCTAGCAATAGAATGGTATGGAGGCATGGAAGAAGCATCTCCAACACCACCAATGCTCGCCAATTCCTCCCTCTACCTCTTTTTCATTTCTTTTTGTAATTCAAATGTTTCTAATTGCACTTGCACCTCACGAATAGCGTCCGGAGGTGCATGAGGGCAGCCCACTGCATCATGGACGGGTATGCGTGCAATATGGTATTTCAATCTGTTTATGCCTCCATGAAAAAGTGTTTTGCAATATTTACATTTAGCCTCTCCTTTTTTCTACCCGAGAAAGATTTTAGTATGTTTCCAAGAGGGGTCTTTTCTGCTTGGGGTTTGAGACATTGTGAAGATATGGTTTGAATTGCAAATGAAGGTGGCTGCAAAAACAAGTAGGGTTTCTAAAATTATTTAAGTTGCAAGTAGGGTTTCTAAAATTATTTAAGTTGCAAGTAGGGTTTGTAAAAAAAGAAATGCAAACTCAAAAAAACAATGATTTTACAAATTTCAACCAATTTTTTGTTAAAAAAACACAAAAAAACCAATTAAAATCAAGCTTACCTCTTAGATTAGGTTTGAAATGCAATGCAAACTCCTCTCAATCGTTGGTAATGAGCTCTCAATGCACCTCCTTGCCGGTATGAGGCTTCCCGAATGCTATCTAATAATGGATTTGTCTTCAACTTCTTGCTGGTTTCCCTACAATGAACTCTTGTTTTTCCCCACAACTCTCTTTTCTCCTATTTTGCCAAGTAAATGAAATGAAGTTGCTTTTAGGGTTGGGGAGAAGAGATAAGCTAAGTTGCCGGTTCGGGTACGGGTTCAGATACGGGTTCGGGTTCGGGTTCGCCGGTTCGGCAATTTTTTTTTTTCCTAGGGTTCGGGTTCTTGTACGGCCGTACTATATATATATATATATATTATAAATTTTAAAATTTATAAACATAATGATAATGCCATAGACTCATAAGCATGCTCAAAATTATAATCATATGATCATAATGCCATAATGCCATAGAATATTGAAACAATGAAATACGCCATACGGTAATACCTCATATAATCTGTAATCATATTCATAATTTGCAAAAAAGTAAATAGTAAATACTCAAGTCTTAAAATGTCATTACACATTGAAAATTCAAATTACAATCAAGACAATATTTAATTCAGTATTACTATTCTTCAAATTCATCATCCTCATCATCCTCAATTGGTTCAATAACTTCAATTTCATTTGAACCACCATCAATTGGATTGCCACTCCCACTAGGTGCATTAGTTGCCTCATTGTCATCCATAGAAGCCAAGGTAAGTTGTGCAATTGTAGCATCTAAATCAGCACACTCAGGGGTGAGATCCCAATTCTTTGACACACCCTCATTGTATTCAGGTTTCTTATGTGATAAGAGACGAAGGTTGGAGTGTACATAGACCAAATCCTCTGCTTTTTTTGCACCCAAACGATTGCGCTTGACCGAGTGGATGAAGGAGTATGTACTCCAATTCCGCTCAGCTGAAGAGGAACTTGCAACCTGTTGATTATGCACACAACATTTAGTAATTACTATTAGTATTTAATTTTACTTGCCGATAATAATCATAATATATAGCATAATAGCATCGAATGAAAAACGAAAAAATAAATAAATAAAAAGATACATACTTGGGAGAGTATTTTAATTGCAAGAGGTTGCAAGTAAATGGAGCCTTGACCATGTAGATACCACCAATCATCAGCATCTTTCCTATATTTGTCTAGATGAGCAGAAACATCATGATTTTTTGCAGCTATGAATTGGCTAAACTCGCCCATGACAATGCTTTGGATTTCTTCATCTACAAATATCTTTCTAAATGCAGCCTTATAGCCAGCAGCAACCTCTAAATCCCTATATGGTGCCATCCTCCTCGGCAATGAAAGTATCTCTTTGCTATAATACTTTGGTGACAAAGCAAATGCTAAGAGATGTAAAGGGGTGGTCATCTTGTTCCAACGGTCAACAATAATAGTTTGCACAGTTTTGAAAAATGATTCCGTTGGGTCATGTTCCTTGGCATCTATTATTGCTCTTATTTTCTCCACCATAGAATCCATGCCATCATAAATTTCACCCAAACATGGGCGATCAGTATCAGTATACCTAATCATGCTCATAATAGGCTCGGTGAAATTTAAAACATATTCCACACGAGCCCACCACTCATCATCTAAGATCATTGCTTTCACTTTTTGGGCTCTTTCTGTGCTTGATTGCCTCCATACACTCCACAAACTGTTGATGACCATAGAACCCAAGGCTTGTCGCACCTTCACAAGTCGTCTTAAGACAATTGTGTGAGATGCAAATCGAGTTTCAGCAACCTAACATTGTAAGAAAATGCATGTCACAAATCAGCAATGAAAAATTAAAATAAAAAAATAAAAAATTATATTAAAAAATCAGATTTAAATTACCTTAAGCAACTCCAACTTGGAGAAGGTCCTGAAGATGGCTTGTGACATATGATGATTAGTCACAAACATTTGGATCTCCTCACCCTCTGCGTAGATTTGCTTGACCCACTCAATTTGTGTACCAATCTTTTGCATTATCAAATTGAGTGAGTGGACTGCACATGGTGTCCAAAAAATGTGACCATATCTAGCCTCCACTATAGCCCCAGCTGCCCTACAGTTTTTAGCATTATCCGTTATGACTTGGACAACGTTTTCAGGCCCCACCATTTCAATGGATTCTATGAGGATATTGGCAATAAAACTTGCATCTTTTATTTTCCCTTCACAATCAACTGCCTTCAAAAACATCGCCCCTTTAGGGGATACTGCTATAACATTGATCAATGGTCTATTTTTGCAATCCTTCCATCCATCAGAAATGATGGACACACCTGTTTCGACCCATGTATCCTTGATTACTCTCAATGCTACCTCTACTGAAGATTTCTCCTTTGCCAATAAGGTGGTCCGCACCTTTTCATACCCAGGACTAACATAATCAGGAGTTGTCTTAGAAATGGCTTTCACCATTTCCCGCCAATAAGGTGATCTAACAAGGTTGAAAGGAAGCCCATTGCCATAAATGCAACGTGCAATGCTCTCATCTGCCAACTCCCTTGCTTCATTTTTGAAGGCTCTATCCAATGGGCCTCTTTTTCGTGTCACCGACATATTTTCTCCTTCAGAAGATTGTGCCATTTCCATGAAAGGATGTGGGCCAGCCGGTTCTGATAAGCCACTAAGTCTTTGCGAGTTTTTGCTTTTATTTTTACCTTTCTTCATAAGAGGATGGTCTGTAGCCTTTGGTGTTTTGAATGCATTGTCAACATCCTCTTGTTCTTTAATATAACCTATTATTTGATCCTTTGTCAACCCTTTTTTATTTGGCCCAAGGCAAGGTTTTATTCCTTGATTACCAATAGCACATAAATGGGCTTTCACTCGAAAGTACGAGCTCCTATATGTAGTTCCACATTGGCTGCAACGCCAAACATAACCCCCACCACCGGGAAGTTGTTGAATCATTGTCGTATGTTGCCAAAGAGGTGAGCCTGGATCATATTTAAATTGACTCTCTGCACCTATTCCAATTGAAGTAGAACTATTGGCCATTTTGTATGAAGATATGAACCTAAAATAAATAAAAAACAAGTAATTTTTTTTAGAAAAAATGGGCATTATAACCCCTTATTTTGCATAAAATGTTCTTAAAAAATTTCAAACCTTACTAGAAAAAGAAAAAAAAACTTGAAAAATCTTCAAAAAAATTATTGAAAACTAAAAAAAAGAGGATAGATTCACTCACCTTTGATTGCTTGATCTTCTTAGTGCACCTATTCCTCTCTTGTTTCTATCAGTTGAACTCCTTCGTAGCTCTTACAATCTCACCTTCGAAAAAAAAGAGAAAACCTGCAAAAATCAACTATTTTAGCTTGGAGGCAAAAAAATGGTGTTTTTGCTCTTTTGAGTTTGCAAAATGAGCCTCATTTGGTCGGCCAAGTCAATATAAGGCAATTTGGGCACTTTTTAGGGTTATGTTTTTTGTTTTTAAGTTGATATTTTGCCTTTTTTAAGGCTGGACAGCGTGGGTCCTCCCGGGTCCTTCTGGGTTCTCCCCGGGTTTGGCCAGGGTTCTTCGTTTTCAACCCGGGTTCTCTGTGGGTCCTTCTGTGAAGGACCCACAGAGAACTCGGGTTGAAAACAAAGAACCCAGGCGAACCCAGGGGCGAACCGAACCTGAACCCGAACCCACACGTATTTTGTGAAGGACCCACAGAGAACCCGGGTTGAAAACGAAGAACCCAGGCGAACCGAACCCGAACCCGAACCCACACGTATTTTGGCGGGTTCGGGGGGCTAAACCAAAGGACTCGGTAACAGAGGATATAAGTTAAAAAAAAGCAGATTTGATAAATTTTTTATATTTCTCTATTGCTTTATTCACTCGACATTGTCGGATGAGTCTTTCTGTCAGGACTCGCCTAGACTCGGCGAGTCCAGCTAGGACTCGGCCGAGTTCGAGTTCGAGCCCCCCAGAACTCAGCCAGGTCGACTTGACTCGGGACTCGTCGAGTCCTGGCGAGTCCCATTTCTGTGGGTAGAACTCATCCCTGATTCCATCTGCTCATAGAGTCAAAGCCTCAATAAATTGGCTAGAACTCCCTCTAGAATTGAAGAATATTCATTAGCTACCCTATAGAGATGATGCAAAATCAATTTTAGTTTCTCTTTAGGGTCATAAACTTGTTGCACCTTGAATGCAAGACAAACCTCACTCAACCATTCATGTTGTACTTTGACTTCCTTCCCAAAATTATATTGCAGTTATCTCATCTACAAGTTAAAAGATTTGTTGGCTTCTTTTCATCTTCTCTCTTGGCTCCCCCTTTAGGAGTTTAGGCTCACCCCGAGAGTTGACATCTTCAATATAGTAATCCATTGGCCTTTTCCCAAATGAAACCAGCTCCTTGATATTTGATGTGAATTCTACAAGCAATCATGTTATCACTTAATGTGTCACAAGCTTCAATGTTTTTTGGATAAATCCCCATTGTACTTTTTTGTTGTTGTGGCTGTAGCCAGAGTTGAATGCTGCTTTGATATTACTTGTTACATTACTAAATGATCCATATAATACACAAAAACAGAAACTATATTTAATCAAAGCATATGCAAAATGGGGCCACTTGCTCACCTAAGGGGTGAGATGGATTCCACCTGCAAATCCAGCCTTAACATAAGTGTACACACACAAGCAGCTCATTGTATTGCAATAGAAAAATAAGATTCCGAGTCATACATATTTAAGGGCTTTCACCTAATATAGACTTAATGAGAAAGGAAACCGTAGAAAATCAACAACTTAATCCTTATTAATTCTAGGTGAGCTGATAAGCAATAACAGATTGAACCTGCTTGAACAAGAGAAGGCTATTAAAGGGTGGCTGCAAATGTGGATGCTGACCAAAGGATTAGCGAGTGGATTAACTTGGCTTTAAGCTGAGGAATTAGTGATAGAAGAGGCCCGAATAAAGCAATGATTACAGGATACCTGTGGCACAAGCAAGTAAATTGTGGATCTCATTTCTCTACAGTGGATCCATTGACATGCTCACATTTCTTATGCCAGCCTTTGTAGGACAATTTAAGACCTCCTTGCCTGTAGCAATAGGCAAGTACTGTTATCATTTTGAAAAACCCCACCACCCAAAGTCAGGAAATTTCACTTAAATTCTGAGTAATTAGCTATGTTCCACGACGTTTTGGGGATGGGGACGGGGACGGGGGACGGCAGGGGATGCGTTTCCGGGATGTTTTCTAGGGGGCCATTTTTAGGAGACGGTAGGGGACGGCAACACAATATATATATATATATATATATGATTTTTTCAAAAATAAATTATAGAGAGAGAGGGAAAGAGAGAGATATGTCAATAAATTAATAATTGTTGACAACAATATCAATATGTAAATAAATCGCGAGAGCAGTAGTATAACAGCATAATAAATGTCATTAAACTTATTATTGTAGCCTATGATCCGGGTATGTCTGTATTTCATTGGGAATCAATATAAATCAGATTTTGAAGGAAATGTCTGCTGCTGTAATCAAATCAGACTTATATCAGACCTGTAATGCAATGTATTCAGACTTGATATAGTGCAAATAAAATCAGATTTGAGGTTGAATGTTTCATATTTGTTGATGTTATGATAGTAGTTATCATTTCTATGTTTTATGCAAATGATTTGGCATTAAAATTCAATTAAGCACAAGCATAAACATTCAGAAATCAGAATTCAGTCACTTTGCATGCCAAGTGTTTGACAAAATGTCAAACAGCCCAAACTCAAAAATCACCTTAGAAAGGAGGATGAAATATTTAAAAAATCATTTTTTTAAATGTTTTTTTAACCCAGGAAGCTTCCTGTCTGTGGGGTATGGCTAGCCGTCCCTGGTATGATGGGGGACATTTCCAACGTCCCCCATCCGTACCGGGGATGGGGAAACGTCTCCAAAGGGCAGGAGACATTTCCCCCCATTTCCTGCTAGTTGGGCTGTTTTGGGGACAGCTGGGGGACGTCCCCTTTGCACCCTCCTGTCCCGGGGACAGCTGGGGACGGGGACAGTGGGTTTTGGGGCAGAGGACGCGTCCCCATGTAACATAAGTAATTAGGGGTCATAAAACCTTACTTTCAGATTATAAATTATGGGCATAGCCATCAGTTAATCACCATAGATGTCCATCGTCAAAAACAATCCAGATGCACATTCAAGAAGTTGATGTATCAAATGTAATAATGTCATTTTAAAGACTCAAGATGCTAATACAGCAGCATCTGGTCTACAGTGGTCATGATTAATAACAAGAGAATATTTCAAAAATAAACTAAACTGGTAATTATTTAAAACCATTTGTATTTATCTACAACTCTCATGTAGTACTAGAAAGGAACTTTCCAAATCCTTTCATACCTTTTGAATCAAATTCCTTACAATTTGGGGACTTGAGAACCTGAACATTCCACCTGACAATTCTCATTTATGAATATTTCAAAGTCTAATTAATCACTTGAATTAGACTTAGAACTGTCTGCAGAAGCATTTCTTTGTTGTTCATACATACAGACAAATACACACGTGGGAAAGATAAACGCGGGTAAGAATCTTTAAGAATCTGTCTCCTTGATGTCTGCTAAGTTGTTCCGTGCTGTAGTCTTATCTCTTTTGTATAGTTTTTTTGTATTTTGTTTTTGTGAGGAAATAGTTGGTTCATGGTAACATTCCACCTGACAATTCTCATTTATGAGTATTTCAAAGTCTAATTTAATCACTTGAATTAGACTTAAAACTGTCTGCAGAGGCATTTCTGTTGTTCATACATACAGACGAACACACACATGCAGGAAGGATAAATATGGGTAAGAATCTTTAAGAATCTGTCTCCTTGATGTCTGCTAAGCTGTTCCTTGCTGTAGTCTTGTCTCTTTTGTAGAAGTTTTTGTATTTTGTTTTTATGAGTAAATAGCTGGTTCACGGTAACAAAGGATCCAGATATGCATTGTTATTCTACAAATTTTCTCAATTCTTATGTCAGAAACACCGACTCTTTTGTGGGTGCTTTATCGTGAGATCAATATGGTTTTGCTATACCCAAGATGCTGACAAACTTTTTTTTCTTCAAACTTATACTGTCCTGAATCTAGAATCGGATTGCTGGTTTTCTGGTCTATGGAAAGTGGTATTTTTATACCTTTGATGTGAACAGTTACACATAAATATGACGTCAGGCAGTTAAATTCTAACACATTACAATTCACATCTCAGTGTTCTTGGGACAAAAATGCATTTTTTCTAATAGACTTCAGGCATATGTGAAAGCATTTGCAAAGTACTTCATACTGAAACAGCTATGCATTCTGATATCATGATGATGGCTTTCTAAGAGCTATGTTGGATGTATATCATGTTAGAACTTCAGAAGAGTACTGTACTTTTGCCTTTTGGGGAAAGTTTCGGGGGCTAGTATTTGCCAACTGCCTTTTTTTTCCATTATTTTTAACAAAATTATTTGCCCATAAAAAATGTATGTTCTCAATTTCTGTAGAATAATATTTTTTTTCTATCAGGATTCCCAAACTTTTTGTTTTAAACATTTAAGATCTAATGGGAGTTCAAATACTTTCTTGAATATTTTCAATTATGCTTCACCAAGATTTCTAAAATATTGTTCCTTAGAAGTTTCCCTACTTAATCTCTATAAACTACGAAATATTGTTTATAAAGGAATGGATTTGTGGCACACAGTGTTCTGGGTAGAACTCAGATTTTGTAATGCATAGTTAAGCAGTCTGATAGACCCATGTCTAAATGATAGAAATTGGTTTTCCAGTTGCATCTTGCATTTTTTAAATATTCAAATGCAATTTTTTGAGTCTTCAAAATTAAGGTCACTAGCATGATAGTCTGAAGATTGTCAATATGGGATGCAATTTATGAAATTCTATTAGTCTATTCAGGTTGTGATATTGAGTTGAAATAGTTGATGTGATGAACACTGCATTTGTACAAAAGAATTATTGCTGCCTTGCATACATAATCCAATTACCAGCTTGCTTGTCTTAATGGAGTACTGTATCCTTGTCTTTTTGATGCAGATTTTCTGATTTGGAATTTCAATGTTGACACTGTAACATTATTATGTTGACTTTGCAACAAGGAAGCAGTGAGAAGTCAATTATTTGCACATTGTTCCTTCTCTTTTAATGCTACATGCTGAAGGCATACTTGTGAAAAATGCCTAAATGACTACTGGTATGTATTTCGCTGACTTTGTTGCATTGTGAAACCAACTGTGCTGCTCTGAGTCAGTGCAAAGCTGTTGTATAGCCCATAGTTATCCCTAATATTAATCTTACCACTGTAGTTGGTGGTTGTGCTCTAAAAAATTTGATTATTGTTGGGTCTACTGTCTATCTTAAGTATTCATATTTTCTAATTTCCATCTGTCAATATGTCCTAAATGTCTTATCATGGGGTGTGAATGGATCGGATCTGCATTTCTTAGTAACAATTTTTCTGGTGTCATATGCACAGTTCACGTTAGAATGTTTGATGAATATTGTGCCCTGTCCTAAATGTATTGTATAATTGCAAGGCATATGCATTAAGAGTATTTTTTTCTTAAACAGACGCAAACATATTCATTTCCATGCTTGAATTGTGAAAATACTATTTACCATAACTTCAGATGTTGTATTCAATTAATCTTATAATGGAATTCGGTCTCATTTCGAGAGGCTAGTCCTCATTGAGGTATGTATTGAAACAATGGATGCCATAATTTTTCAGTTTATATATGGCTACGTGAAGTCCCATTCATCAATCACATTGATGTTTCATTTATGATTTGTAGGGTGGTATTTCCTTCATGTATAAGTTCTATTCAATATTTATCCAACGTGTCACATTATTATATGTGGCCTCCATTGATTTGATTACTGTGGATCATAGACAATCTGGAAATTTAATTGATGTTTGAATCAATATCATTGGCAATGGTTTTTCTTGAACTTAGAACGATTTGCAGTATTTTATGTGGTTGATTGACTTCTATGATGTGTAATTGCAGATTTTATAGGATACAGGAACTTCCTGACTGTTTAATTTATATGGCTTGTAAGCATTTCTACTTTCTTTGGTTCAAAAATCTTCATCTATATATTTCACAGGTTTAATTAGTGTTCGCAGCTACTTTTGTAAATATAATATGAAAGGTGCTGTTCAAATTAAACTTAAAACTTAGTTTAATTGCTAAAAAAGGCAGTGTTCAAATTAACCTTAAAACTTAGTTTAATTATAATTGCTGTATTCAATACAATTGAAATCCAAATAATAAATTAAACAAAATTTAAAGAGAAAATTTAATGTGTAAATCAGTTACATTGTCAATGACTTTTCTCTAACTCGAATGATTAGTCTTCTGTGTGGTTGATTGATTTCTGCAATATGCAATTGTAGATTTTACAGGATTCTGTAACTTCATGACTGTTGAAACTCAATGGCACATAAGCTTTTTCAACTGTTTCTTAGTTCACGAATCTTCTTTCTTATATTACCCAGGTTCTTTTATAATGTTCACAAATTTCCCTACTCATAAGTATATTATATTTCGGTTAAGTGCTAAAAACATTTTTATTGCATATTTTGCTGTTTTCTGGCAAACTAATTTTGCAACTTGGTTTAATCACTGTTTTCTTTATAGGAGGAATCTTTTCTTTAAATAACGAGTATAAGATCTGTATTGGATAGTTTTGGGAAATAAAGTAGATCTGCAAACCAATGCTTGAATTTTCTTTATTTTAGAATAACTATATCTTATGTGGTTGATTGAATTCTTCAATACGTAATTATATATTTTATACGATATTAAAACTTCCTGACAAATATCTGTCTTGTAAGCTTCTGTAATATTTTTAAGTTCATGAATCTTTATTGAAATGTTCCGTAAGTTGTATATTGTTGGTTATAGATATTTTACCACCGCTTTTATTTAGAATGACTTTGAGATACTCAGGTAACAATGGCAAACGAACCAACAGTTGGAGAAATTGTCAATGTATCTAACAATTTTCCTCTAAATTTTATGGGTACAAGTCCTCTTATGATACGATTTAGATTTTTCGGGGTTTGCTTTTAAACAAAAAGTAGAAAGACAAAATACAAGAGAAGTAAAACAAAAAGAATCTACAACTTTAATTATTAAGTAGATATGAACACATTTAAAGGCTTGTTCTTTCTCACATATAGGTATAACATGCAACCAAGAATAGATTTTCAAATGATGTCAGATTCACAGATCAATAAGAATCATCTTTCAATTAAATTCATATTACATAAATTTCATAATAATGTAGGATATAAATTATTTAGAAAACTGGAATTAAAATAGTTATGACACCAACATCAAAAGGGATAATAACATCAAAAGTTTATTGCCGACACACAGGCTCATAACATATTCCATTTCCAGTCTTTTAAATCACCTTTCACTAAAATTAAATAAGAATAAAAAAAGATAGTGTCATCTACAATTGGTTGCATATATGTAATTTTAAGTTGTAATTAATTTTTTTAAACAACAATAAAATAAAATGTTAGAATTTCCCTAATATTTCATAAACTTAAAACACTTTCATAACCTTTTAAAGTTCACAAAAATAAAAATCCATAGAAATAAATTAAGTGTCGAGTTTTGGGGGCATAATGTCTCCTATATCTTGTCTTTTGTTGATGATGAGCCTAGAATTGGAGATTGCCATGTTTGAGCAAATACTTTGGCCTTATAGATGCATAATGTTTTGGTAGTTGGAGTTGTATCTTGGTATGATTAGATTGTTCGTTTTGAGTCTCCATAAAGCCTTATTGCATTAGATATTCTCTAGTTTTCTCTAAAATATTGGGAGGTGTGCAAAATAGTGAGTGAGTAGTATCAATATTGCCAAGTTTTTTCATAGCTTCCACATCAAACACCTGTTTGCCAAAGAATTTCTTGATTATCACCTTGAAATTTTCTTTGATAAAATGGGCATCAATGACTTGAGAATTATCCTTTGTTTAAATATCTAAATTGACAAATAAAAACTCAATTTGTATGTATACTTTCAATTAATCACAATCTTTCAACATTGTGGTTTGCTCTTGAATATTTTACTTGATGACTAACATTTGCCATTCTATGCTTTTATCAATAGGAGACATCGATTCTCACTAGCAATTGGGAACACTTGCTTTCCAACGAGTATATCATTATTCATTTCAATCATCTCCTTGAATTTTTATCGACCTTGATCCATATGGACTCTTATTTGGAAATTAATTTCATCTTCAGTTTCTTTCTTCCTAGGGTCAATTTCATCACGTCTTATTTGCTTGAATAAAATCTAACCCTTTGGTTATTAATTCTTTAACCTATTCCTTAGTCACTTTTTTGTATAATTGATATTTACATATATTTTCAAGTCCTTTATCGCTATTTGAACTAGGGTCAAAAGAGTATCTATTGTATCAAATGGTTTGGTAGAAGTGTATATTTTTAAGACAAGTAGTCAAAGTTCTTACTTGTTGCTTGAGTTGGTCTTTAGATTACTTATCCTTTTTTGGCCTTTCAACCAATCTGGTAGGTGAGACTTGAAAAGTATGAATCTCCATCATGGGAGGAAGGACCAAGGTTGATCCCAATAATATTAAAATCCTTTTTAGTAACCTCATTGACATCTTTCTTTTCGAAGGGGTGAGCTACTTCTATAAACATATTTCCAAAGGTGGAATCTTTCATGAGCTTGGAAGTAGTTTTGGCTTTCTTTGGTTGAGGTGATTTCTAAAGCAAACTTGAAACAACATCAAATTGAGGAATGCCCAATTGAGCTACCTTCCTTTTCCTTGAAAGAGTTAGTTATAATCAAGAGGAAGGGGAATCAGATGGGGTGCTAGTAATATTTAGAGAAAGTTGCAATGGTTTCATGGGTGGATGTGTGGTGAACGAAGGCCCAATTTTATTGAAGGATGAGATATCAAGTGAGGGAGGTGTAGGATTAGGTTGAGTGAGAGGAGTTTGGAGGGAATGTGGTGAGGATGCTAGTGATAAATGAGATGGGGAGGATGAAGAAGTACTTAAGGAGGGGATGAGGAAATATCAATAGCTTCCTCTTCATCTTCCTCCTAAATGACCTCCAACATCTTCTCCTTTTTCTTTACCTTCATATGATTTTTCAGGATTTATCTTTTTTGGAGGAGATCTTCGTCATCACCCCCTCCACTTGCAATTTGGGAGCTCGTTGAAGATGAAGGATGTGGAGCTGAGTTTGTTTGCTTTTCTCCTTCCTTTGCGATATCTTTCTTCTTAAAGGACTTTGCGGTTGGTTTTTCTGTAGCTTTCTTCATCACCCATGTATGACATTTTGAGAACTATTGCCATCATTTCCTCTAGAGTCTTTGCTTATTTGATGCCCCAATTGATGGTTAGTAGTGGTTGTGTTTAAATGTGATCAAAATAGATGAGATCAACTAGATTTGACTCATTATCTTCAATGCCTTGGATATCCCAATCTAATATGAAATTTTTGATTTGTTGCAAGGACAACCTCATGCAATCCCTTTTTCTAACTTCAGTTACATACCTGGGGTAAAGAACTCTTGCCTTTTACATCTCTTGTTCAACTCACTGAGTTGCTAAGAAACTACAATAGGATAAACTTATCAGTTACATACCTGGCAATTTATAACGAAATCCATCAAAGCCCCTAATTTTGATGTAAGTGAACCTTTGGAATTGGATAAAATAATTCTCGTATACATTTATCAATTGTGCAGCTTCTAGAAGATATCCTTACTCCAATGTCACAGAGTTCTTTGACAACATGCATTGCAAATGCACCATTTACTCTTTTGAAACTCTTGTAGTTGTGTTCTAACTTGAGTTGGGGGTAATGGTCATAAATCTAAGTCACTTTATCAAAGGTTGCTTTGGTAACCGATCTTGGTCAAGCTCTCATGTTGGTTATGGCATAAAATAAATATGAAGACATATAGAAAGATTTGTTCAATTGAAATTGAGTGAGTTGTCTATGGATTTTATCGCTAATTATATCACCCCAATCAATAAACTAATCCATAGTGATGATGATAGTAATGAATAAATACATCCATTCTTAAAAATGATGAGCATCTTCACTACTTGTTGTAATGGAGAGGATTCGCTACTCTCAAGTCTCTAGGATAGGGAAGAGTCTACATGGAGTGAATAGCTCTCTATTACCACAGGGACAAAAGCTCAAGTGACATAAGATAGTTAAGGGAGAGTTTATGCAATATTTTTGGGTCTTATGATTGTTTATGAAAAGGGAACTTTGGAAATCAAGTGAGTAGACCTCAGAGGTCTCGAGAGATAGACAAACAAACTCTCAGCCAGAGGATGAAAGTGCGGACTAAGGACAACAACATGATGTTCTTGCATCTCATACAAACTAGAGACAGAGTCAACCACCAAAAACACTTAGGATTTGCTAACTACTTAGAAGCTAAAGTTTGACAATTTGACTAGACTAGACAAAATGTTGAAAATGCAGGAAAAGCACAACAAGAAGAATACTAAATAATAAGTAAATAGACTATTTCATGGAATGACGAGTAGTGGAAGAAAAGGGCTGAACTCACAAGTGGTCCAACTATGAAGCCTCCCGCAAAACTCCTCACAGACAACTTGCACACATGAAAATAGTGAAATTGTTGGGGTTGTTTTTGGGGCTTGCCTTGGTCAAACCCTCGGTTTGGTGTTTCCACCTCCATGGACAACCAAAGAGACAACAAGATAGAAATATAGATAGTGGAAATGACAAGATAAGAAATAGAACATCCACGATAACACTATGCTATTTAATAAGGACGATAAATGCAATAAAGGAAATGTGACCCTCCCTCCAATGAGCTTGGTGAAGTTGAGAGGAAGAGCAATGCCTTTAGAGAGCTTGAGACGAACGTGTAAGAACGTGATGTAGAAGAGCTTGAACCAACAAGAAGAGATGTTGAGTTGGAAGGAGAGTGAAAATTCTAAGAAGTGAGAATGAAGTGCTAGAATGAGAGATTGAATGCTCAAGAAGGAGAATGAATGAGTTAGGGGGACAAATATTAATTCAAAATGAGAAATTGCATGCAAGGTCATTTTTGGGCGTGCCTACGACTACAAAGGCATTACACTTCGCGGGTAGTTGATAGTGTAATATCCCAACAACCACATGACCATGAATCATGTCAGGACATTTGTGCGACACATGGACATTTGCACAGTGCGGAAGTGTCCCTGACAAAAATTCCCTCACCGATATAAAACGACAAGGTCAAGGACGAAAATGAAGGCTAGGAAGGTGGGTATTCACATTATCATCTCATTAAGCTAAAGTGAAGGTTGGTGTAATGTGAAATTGCATAAGGGTGCAATTTTACATTACATTTTGTCCCCACTTTAGTGAGCATATGTATTTGAACATGTGCAAGCTAAAGTAGAAAGAGATTGAAGAGTATACCCATGACGAAGAGGAAGCAAATCTTCAATCCAGTGTATGTGATGTAGAGAAGCTCAACCAGGATGCGAAGAGGACATAGGTCTTCGATCATGCAAAGTTGATTGCAATCTCACCACAAACATGTTAGCTGCAGTCAAACACATTAGGCGAAAAAGCGAAAAATAATGGACATGATAAAAAATTTCATAGACAAGACATGACATGATTGATTAGATAAAAGACAACGCTAATAGGTATGGCTAGCATGGCTAGAGCATACAACAAGAAGATAGGCCTGTGGCTGCTGCAAACTGCGTTGCAGGACAGTCACATAAAAGACAAGTCTAGTCAAGTTGCCCCCAAGCTAGATGACAAGACATAAGATGTCAAATAATCCTTTTGAAACCTTTTGAAAATTAAGCATATATGATTGCCCCCCCTTAGAATGATGTGTGCCACACAAAGGAGCATATGTGATTCTAAGGAGAAGAGAGAGACAAGAGATGTTGTGGCACAAAATACATAGCGAGATGTATTCGTGAAATGTTGTCACACAAGGGATAACACATAGAAACCACAACATCACTAGAGAGAAAAGGAGAGACGAAGAAATCAAGATCACAGGGGGATCAATTAGTTGGGGTTAGAATTGCTCATATATATATATATATATATATATATATATATATATATATATATGAATTGCCATCACCCCCCAGATGTATCAGAACAGAAAGAAGAGTACATGAAAACAAAATAAAAATTGGGTCAACATGAAAGAGGCCTAAATGCCCCAACGCTTTGTATCGTTCCCAATGTGAAAGCCAAAATTTACAACACAGAAGAATGAGGATACAAATAGAAGAAGTGTACGACATATTTTATGTCTTGTATCCAAGCGCCTATAAGGGTAGCAAGGGTCCTCCACGCGAGAGCACAAACATAAATTGACAAGCACGGGGGAACATGAATAAACACACAAAGCTAAGCTAAAGATGAAGGTGTTGCTCTCATCCGACTTTGCCATTAGGGTCGTCTTGCTCCTAGTCTAAATCATCATAAGGTGAGGGAAGACGAGCTTGTAGGGGGGAATAGCTAGAGCATTACCAGCCAACTCGCTTGCAACAAGAGCTAATGAAGAAGGCCCCTCAAGATATTTGTCACTGAACTCTTGTGAGACTAGTCATCGATCTAGCAAAGATCAAAGACAGAGTCGGGATGTCCTCCAACAAGTTGAACATGCACTTCTCGGAAGTGGCATGTGGCAATTGTACGGGAGGACAAGACACCTGAGAGTGAGTGCCATCCTTAGGAAGAGGGGCAATGACAAACTTTGGGGAGGCGGGCGTTGCCTTCGTCACAAGAACGACACAGGCCAAGGAAAAATGAGACTCAAGAGGTGAAGACAATTTTTTCTGACCATCACTCGAAGCGAGGTCGCTCTGCGACTTGCGCTTGAATGGAGGATGTGGGATCCTCACAGCTAAAGCGAAAGAGGGAGAAGGAGACGAAGCCATAGAGGACACTACCTTTGTGAAATGTATGTCTACGGGTGCAAAAAAGGAGGAATATTAGGAAGAGGTGAGAAGAGATGGCTCTGTAGAGGGAGTGATGAAAACTTGCACCTTTTTGGGGTGATGTTCATTGGGATCTGCCAACAAAGGCGAAATAAGAACGAAGGCAGTGGGAACTGAGGCAAAACAAGAAGCAGTGACATGAACAACAAAAGTAGAGGGCTCCTCTTTGGTCTTCTATGAGGTACCATGCTCCTTAGCCAAAGCCTTTCATTGACACTTACGCTCTTGTGCAAGCCATATATGGTGACTATGGCACTAGAAGATGTAGCCTGAGGAGGTTGGGGGCTCCTATTCTACTAGAGGAGCAACCTCTACAATCGTTGTTAGTGGAAGGGTGGACTCCTGAGGAGCAGGAGGAGGCACAAAAATAGAAAGAGAGACAAGTGTCTCGACAACGAGCCCTTCCTTTTGCTACCTTGGGGATAGGTGGAGGAATAGGCAGAGGCCTCGAAGGTCAAGACACAAGAACAACCCCATGAGAATGCTTCCCTTTGCCTTAAAGGGTGGGTTGGGGTATTGTGTGTAGAATCGAAAGTTGAAGAACCTGAAGCTTTGACTTCCACAATGCAGGCGCTTTTCGAGGCACAATAGAAGGAACAAAAGGTGCCACCAATGGTTGGGAAGAAGAAGTAGAAGGCGCGAAAGAAGAGGGGAAGGCCCAAGGGCAAGAGCATGCTTGTCCTTCCACTTTGGAGGGGCAGAGGACAAAGCATTTGGCTATGCACATAAGGAGGCCTTCAAAAACTAGATAGAGGGAAACCGCATTTCAGCATCGGGCCCCCAATCTTATACCTAAAATAAGCTCTATATGAAATATCCCCTCTAGGAGGCAGGGGTCTAACCGAGGCAGGCCAAAAGTGATCGATGGAAAAGCCACCATGTGATACCAATTGTTTATATCTAGTATCTTGGATAGTATGCACAGTACCCTCGTGGGGAAACTTTAGAAATTTGTGGATTACCGAGGCGATTGCATTCATGGAGACTAGACACTGAATGCCTAGCCTCACTTTGAACAGGTTAGACTCAGGAATCACTAGAAATGAGACTTCCAAGACTTTAGGTCTTATGAGGACTGACAAGGAAATAGAGCCAATAGGAACAACAACCCATCGAGCGTGCAAAGTGCAATTTGCGATTCCTCACACTTTTCCTTATGTAAATTGTTAATAAAAAGAGTTTCTTTTGTGATAACATTCACTTGACTCGAAGGGTCAACCATAACGCTTGCTACAACGTTATCATTGATACGAACGAGAATGTATAACAGATAGAGCTCTTTGCTCAAAGGGAGATCATGTGAGGGGTGTAATATCAGGAATAACATTCACATGTCTGAAGGAGGAATACAAGTAAATGAAACTACACTCACATACTTAGATGGGGTCGGATCAGAAGAATAAGGGGTGACCAAGTTAGTTGAATGATACATAAATGGATCTATGTATATCTATAGCTAGTTGTTGGGCTTCACTACAAATTTATTTGAGTTCTGCTTCTTACCATCGAGCTAGATTGTACTGTTATCAATATGGTCTTGTATCACGTGATGAACACCTCTTAGTATCATGACCCGAGACCCAATGATATTGACATAGTTTTTGTGCATCATACCATTGAGGATATGGCTTAGACAATAGTCTAATCTCTAGGAGAGTTATTATTCCATCTTTTAAATTTTTTTGCAAGACATTACTATAAGATTCTAATAATTTAGTGAATATATTCTTTCGACCTACAAAATTTTTATTAGTGGAATAGATACCATGTTCACCACAATTTTGTTCTTTCTAGACTCACCAGAGACTGGCACAGCGGATCGACCATCCTGATAGGAGTGCGAGGAAGAATCCCCATACTATGCAACCGTTTGTTGGTGCTCGTGTAGAGCAACACACAGATGCATAAAGGATAGATACTTCATCAACAAAAAAATATCTTGTAGTCCTTGTTGCAAGTTTTTGATGAACACTTTGCACATCAGAATTAGGTAGGGCATAGTAGATTTGAGAGAAAAGGGCTTGATAATGAGCTATAGAATCAATCATCTTTACGTGAGGTCCCTGCTTACAACAGATGAGATTGACAAATGTGAACTTCAGCCCAATGCTAGCCTAGACCCGATGAAGGAATTGATTTACAAGCTGATCAAAGGAAAAGACAATTATCAGGCAAGGAGAAACACCACTCCAAGGCAACATCCTTAAGAGAACACGGGAATAATTTTGCTAGAAGTGCATCATGGTGAAAGAAATTCGTACACATGACATTATTCACGGGTTCCCACGACCACTATACTTCTCAAACTTTGGAATTTCCACCCCTTTCGGGATGGGAGTGTTTAGAATAGTAATAGATAAAGGATTGCAATGAAAAAAAGGTTGAAACATTGGCTAAGCATATGAGCTAGCCAAGTTTTCCAGTTGAGATTGCATCCATCCCATGTTCTACAAGAGAGCATTAAGGACAGGGTTTGGAGACGAAGTGTGACTTACATAACCATATGTAGAAGCACCGAAACCAACACTAGCGGGGGTACTGGCACCAACGTCAAAACTAGCACCAACACCAGTGCTAGCAAAAGCACCAACACTAGCATCAACACCAACAGAGGAACCAACACTAGCACCAAAGGCAAAGACATTATGAGCCCCAGATGTGAAACCCTGAAAACCCAAAGGGACTTGATTCAACCTAAGCATAGGGATCTCCTCATGTGCAGTGATGGTGTTAGCATTATTGATGGAGGGACCTGTGTCAACCATGCAAATAAACACTCCAAAAATCAGGATATTCAATTGTTGTCCAATGATCTTTGTTGAACATCTTGGGTATTATCCAAGATAGAGGTGTAAGATGGGACATGGGTTTCCACAATATTTTCTATGCTACAAAGTAGCTCTAAGCCCCTTTGATCTTTCATTAATAACTTCTTTAGACCATTGACAGGGGGAGCGGCTTGGGTATAAGAATCTTCTCTCGCCAAGAATCCTGCAAGCTCTTCGAGCCTCAATTCCAAAGAGTGAAATTGATCCGTAGGAACTTTGAGAGAGTTTTCCTCCTCTAAGGAAGTGGAATATTTTGAAGGAGAGGCTAGAGAGGTATGGGTTACAACTTCATTGCAAGGTGGGGAGAATCCGATAGAGAGTCCTATAGTGTATCCTTCAAAATTCGGGTCAGTTCAGGGAGGACTAAACCTTCTAGACCCCATATCTATGTTTCAATAACTTCTCCTTACTATGTATCTGGAGGTAGTCGATTGTGTTGTGAAGCTCATGAAGAGTGCCACAACACGCTATCAACTACACGTCCTAACATGAGAGAAGAAGAATTTCAAGACAAAGACAAGGAGGAGGAAAGTTCACATTGGGTTCACCAAAATGTAATGGAAAGGATTCACTACTCTCGAGTCTCTAGGACAAGGAAGAGTCTATAGGGAGTGAATAGCTCTCTATTACCTCAAGGAAAAAAGCTCAAGTGATGGAAGACAATTAAGGGGGAGTTTATGCAACATTTTTGGGTTTTATGACTGGTTATGAAAAGGGAACTTCGAAAACCAAGTGCGTAGACCTCAGAGGTCTTCAAAGACAAACAAACAAACTCTCAGCCAAAGGACGGTAGTGTAGACCAAGGATGAAATTGTGCCATGCTGGAATCTCTATGGCATGTTGGCATCTCGTACGAATGAGAGATCGAGACAACCACCAAAAACACTTAGGGTTTGCTAACTACTCGAAAGCTAAAGTTTGATAGTTTGACTAGACTAAATAGAATGCTAAAAATGTAAGAAAAACACAAGAAGAAGAATATTAAATAACAAGTAAATAGACTATTTCATGGAATGAGTAGTGGAAGAAAAGGGATGAACTCACGGGTGGTCCAACTATGAAGCCTCCCACAAAATTCCCTCACAAACAACCTACACACATGGAAACAATAAAAGTGTTGAGGTTGTTTTTGGGGCTTGCCTTTGTCAAACCCTTGCTTTGGTGTTTCCACCTCCACGGATAACCAAAGAGACAAGAAGATAGAAATATAGATAGTGGAAATGACAAGACAAGAAATAGAACATCCAAGATAACACTATGCTATTCAATAAGGACGATAAATGCAATAAAGGAAATGTTACCCTCCCTCCAACGAGCTTGGTGAAGCTGAGAGGAAGAGCAATGCCTTGAGAGAGCTTGAGACAAACGTGCAAGAATGTGATGCAAAAGAGCTTGAACCACCAAGAAGAGATGTAGAGTTCCAAGGAGAGAGTGAAAATGCTAAGAAGAATGAAGTGTTAGAATGAGAGATTGAATGCTCAAGAAGGAGAATGAATGAGTGAGAGGGACAAATATGATTTCAAAATGAGAAATTGCATGCAAGAGGGCCGTCTTCGGGTGCGCCTGTGACTGTAGAGGCGTTACATTTCGCGGGCAAGTGATAATGTAATGTCCCAACGTGACCAGGAATCTTGTTTGGACGTTCGGGTGACATGCAAACGTATACGCGATGTGGAAGCATCCCCAACAAAAAATCACCCATTGACAAAAAACGATAAGGTTAGGGACGAAAATGAAGGCTAGGAAGGCGGGTATTGTATTATCATCTCATTAAGCTAAAGTGAAGGCTAGTGTAATTTGAAATTGCATAAGGGTGCAATTTTGCGACGTTACACCTGGTAACCTATTTAGAAGCACAATAGTGTTAGAAATATCTTCATTGAAATGAGATATTTTTAGATTCTTAGGTAACTACAACTTTCCCTTGGGATTTGCTAACCAACATCTAACAATAGTTTTTCAATATGTACTCTTCTTCTTTGTGTAATGTCAGTATGACACTATAGTGATAATGTTAGCAAAAACCTCCCTTTGCAATAACTTGGGAGTTACTCCAATGGATTCCCTATCTAATTTAGTGATAAGCCTATCATCTATCGTCCTTATTTCTCTAGTATGAGGGTTGTAATGTTTTATGCAATCCAAAACAAGGTCAATGCATTGTATGACCATGGGAAATTCTGCTACTTGTAGGAGCCCACTATCCACCACCTTTTGTACTATTGAGGATATATTTCCTACACTCATTTTGTTCCAGAAATCATCCAGGTTTATATGCCCTGCCTTTGTATCTCAATTTTTTGCAATGTGCTTTCCAAAATCGATAACTTCTTGTATCTCAGATATTTATACTTCATGTTTACCAAGGAAAATTTATAAAGAGAGCAAATAATTTTTGTAACCACAATATCAAGAAAATCTAGGGGAATTTTGTTTTTCAATGAGACAAATTTTGAGTAAATTTTCATGAAACCAACTTTGTAATAAAAAACTTTCTCCTTTGAATAATGAGAACATAGGATAATTTGTGTACTTTTTGAATTTGAAGGACTTTCTACCATATATCGCCTTTGGAATCTCTTCAATGTAGTTGTTGAAATAGATTCTATAATTCGCTTCTCACAATTCACTATTTGCTCTTGATAAGTGCTTACCAAAGTGCCATTTCCTTGCCTTACATTGCCTTTATAGTAATTCACATTTAATGTCCTCGTTTTTGGTGGAAGCATTAATGGCGCTTTGTAATGCTAACATGTGAAGTTCCTACCACATTAATAGCTCCTAGTTCATTTTTAAATAAATGCTTTTTAACTTGCTTGTGAGAGGTTTGAGGGGTTCCTGAAACCTTATCAACTTGTGACAATGGTTTTGAAACTAAGTCAAAAAGCCAACATAGAGGATTTTCCTTTATCACATCTTTATAATTTGCAAAATTTCCTCATATATTCATCGAGATACCCATAAAGTCATCCACTTAACCTTTTCAATGGTTGTGAATAGCTCGTTAGGTTCCAATGGGTTTGTGACAACCTAGTCGAGAGTTAACATAGGTTTCAAAACCAACACCAAGTGTCAAAATTCCTTTGCAAACTAATTTTCATTATCTTTTCAACAAGATGATTCAAAAACTTTAAGAACTCTTGAAGTCGAGCTAAGAAGTCTTCATCTTTGTTTACTTTGGAGGTTCTGAGGAGTACTTCAGGCTTTGAGAAGGTTGTGACAACCTAGTCAGGGGTTGACAAAGATTTTGAAACTATGATCAATCTCTGATGCCACCTTTCAAAGTGCTTTCTTTCATATTCAAAAAGAGTTAGAGAACTTCATTGATAATTAACACAACTCTAGAATCTAAGCAAGACTTCAACATAAGTGTTTTCTTTTGAAAACAAAGAGGTTATGAAAGGATTGTCGGGAGACAATGAGGTTGTGACAACCTCCTTAGAGGTCGACACAAGTTTTGAAACCCCCCATTTTTGTCGATGACTTAACACTTAGATAATTTTCAAAGGAAAACCATTGCTAGGAAATGAAAATGATTGTGAAGGAGGGAAAAACAATGACAAAAACCAAACTCAAGGCAACATATATCAATGCTCAGTTTTTTGACAGTCAATGTAAATCAAATTTATTTTATGAATGTATTGTGTGAAGTGCACAAAACATTTGATATTTAGTACCTTTTTCAGTCTTTTCCCTCATACATCTATATAATTTTTTTACGGAACCATCGAGGTTATCTTTTATTCTTTGTTGATTCTTCAAGTGATGCTATCGAAGGTAATAATTTGATCTTCTTCATATAGACTTATGAAATGAGAAACAAACCTCTACTAAACTTTTGAATTCATGTGGTTCTCCAAGTATGAGACAAGGCTTTGAAATGACTCTTGAGGTTCATGGAATATTTCTTGCTTTACATGAGACTGTAATCTTTAAAATTCAAGTAGAGGAATTTGACCATTGTGCTAGATATATGTGACTAGCAATTAAATAAAGGAGCTTCCCATTCCAAACTATCTAAATTAGTTTGTTACTTTCTTCCAATTTACTCACTAAATGCCTTGACAAGGGTTTGAAATCATTGTTAATTGATCTTTATCTTGAGATCTCCTAGTTCTCGATAATGAGATGTAATCCTCTTAAAATACTAAAATATTTGTGTCATTTACCTATGATTATCATAATTTAATTCCACTATAAATCTATTGAGCCTAAGGGTAGGTATGGATGGTGGTGTCCACCTCGGGTGGCGGGAGATAGAAGGGGCCTCGACCACCAGGGCTTTGCCCACCGACCTATATTCCTTAGGTGGGGCTATCTCCCTACATATCGGTCAATCTGCTCTCCCCTGACCCCTTCCCCTCCCCTCTATTGAAGGCCGAGGCCAAGGAAAAGGCCCCTACGGGAAAAGGTGAATTTACCATACTATAGCGGGTGGGGGGTGGCTATATGCATATAGCTAGTCCAAAAAAATAGCTATAGTTACTGTTAGTCGAGTTCCCCTCATGTGTCGTTCACTAGATCGGAGTGTATTCGACCGTTCACCATAAGTCGTTCACCAGCGACCTCATCAATTTATTTCTCTTGATTGATGTCTATGTCTGGGACCCGATTGGGATTCATGACCATCAATCCCACCCTTTCAATATCTCAATCGTGCATGAATCGAGGGTCTCAATCATGGGTAGCCAAATATCAGTTGGGACAGGTGGATGGGAGGATGAAGGTTAAGGCCAGAAATCCACTTGCCATCAATTTTCAGGAAAGATGGAGGTCAAAGATAGTTTTGAAGATTCAGTTGAGGATCTGATGAAGGCGTGGAGCCTAATTGAGGATGTCTAGTCCTCGGCTCTTGTTTTCCTTGCTTTATGTTAGTTGTTGTGATGAAGTCTTTTTGTTATGTTAAGTAGTATTTCAGTGGTAATGGCCTTAGAGGTCTCGACTGTATCAATTTAATTGTTATTTCTGTCTGAAATTTTAGAAACTTTTTGGTTACTCGTTATAGGTTATAGGTTATGCTTATATAACCTTTTTTTGTGGATGGTTGATATTAGGGACCGGTTATATCATTTTTGGACACTTGATAGATATATAATGTTTGATGCGGTTGGTATAGGTTAATGTGGTTTTTGGTTGGTTGTGTTTGGGGGTAGTGGTTGCCCTCTTGTTTTGCTTCCTCAGTTTTGATGTTTTGTCCAATGGTTGTTTTCTAGACTGATGTACTGCTTTTGTTGGGGATCAGGACCCTTTCCCTGCTTAATCAATAAAAAAATGGATGAATTGCATGGGATCCTCACTATATATTAAATGAGGATCAAAAAAGAGAAATCATCTAAATAAGAAGCAACCTTAAAAGCCTTAAAGAAAATGAAGAGTAAAGAGCCCGAGCCAAGTGATAGTTCCAATGATGAATTAGATGAAGAAGAAGCTCATTTTATGAGGAAGTTGAAGAAATGATTCAAAAAATACAATGGTAAGTTACCTTTTAAATGTTTTAATTATGGAAAGGTAATACATTTTGTTGTCAAATTCTCATATGTATAAAATAAAAATAGTGACGAGGAAGAATATAATAATATAAAAAAAGGTTGGCAAATATTATCAATATAAAAGGGTCATAAACAAGGAAAACATGAGAAAAAACTTTCACAAGCACAGGAAAATCATCTATTCCAAAGAGGAAAGTGGTCTATCTAAAGAGATTTTATCCACTAGCTATAGAGAAGAGATTGTATTCATGACAATAGAAACAAAAGGTGATATTTTGGAAAGTGAAGACAAATAAAAAGAAGAGGAGTCAAAAGGGGAAGAAAATACCAAAATAGATGGGGAATTAGATTTGGAAGAACTCATTTGTGCCCTAAGTGAGATAAATAAGCTTAAGAAGAAGAACTTGAAACAAAAATTATAGCTTCAAGAGGACTATGAATCTAAGACAAAATGTCACAAAGTGTTAAGGAATTGGAAAATATGATCATCAACCTCAAGATTCAACTTGAAGAAGCAAAAATGATTGAAGAAGAGGTGGAAATCCAATTAAATAAAAAGGAAATGTGAGAGGCTATAGTTGAAAATTGTTTCCTTGATGAAGGAACTAGAGAAAACAACCACTAAGCTAAACAAAAGCCTCAAATTTGAGAAAGTATTGAGATCTTAGATGATATCATCAATGGGAAGAGGTCACCATTTATAAAGACTGGTCTTGAATATAAAGAAAATCAAATGGCCAACAAAGAATATCACAAATATCTACTAAAGAAGGAAAACAAGGAAAAATAAAAAGCTATGTATATGCTCTCAAAAGTCCTATCAGCAAGAAGAAAGAGAATCAAGTCCCACAAAAAACAAGCACTTCTCCAAAAGATAAAAAGGACAAATTTAGAAAGTTCTTTCCTCCAAGGTAGGTGCACATGACTAGGTTCCAACATTCTTTCTTTGGTGATTACTTTTTGTGTACATCACTTTGGTCATAAAGCAATAGATTGTAGGATAAATACAAGAAATAACTTTGTTTGGAACAAGAATAGAAGTAGTTATGTGTTCTCAAATAGGAATTATAATTCATTTTGTTCTTTAGTGGATTAGAATTTTATATGCTATAAGTGCAACAACTATGGACACATAACACGTTTTTGTAGAAGTGGTTTTGTGGAACCTCCTAAGAAGAATGAGAAGAAGGATATTATCATAGGGGAATGATGGTGCAATGGTTAGAAAGAATAATCAAAGCATTTAGTGTTAGAAAACACTAAAAACTTAAACAAGAATGACCAATTACACCCATACTCAATGAAATTAGAAAACATGATTCAAAGATTCAAACTAAAGTTATGAAACCCAATTCAAAGACAATTAAACAATTGGAACATGCAAACCTTACAATCCCATTGTGGAATTATAACAATTTATGATGTGGATTGCTCAAATTATGCATATCCCATGTTGCAAAAGCTTTGATGATGAATGTGACTCACAATTGATGCTCAATTTTCTCAAGAATGATGAATGCTCAAGCTCATGAAGATTGTGAATGATTTTTGATGAGGTTATGGCTTCTTTTATAGAAATGTAGATATCTAACCAACTGTGGAGATTGAAGATGAAAATCAACGGCTGAGAGTGAATCAAGGAGATCAAGGGAGGAGAATTAATAAGAGCCCAAAATATCCCTAATTTTATGGAAATCGATTAAATAAATTTTAGAGGGAAAGATATTTCCAAATTTGAATTTGAATTTGAATTATGAAATATTCCTTTTAGAGGGAATATGCCATTTAGATATTTTGGAGGGAAGAAGATATTTTGTAAAGGGAATATTCCTTCTTGGAAAGAATATTGCAAGTGGGATTGAAGAAAATTAGAATTTTAATTAAATACTTAAAATTATTTAACCAAGGGAAATTAGTGAGAAATTATGATTTTTGGTGAATTAATCAAATAATGGTAATTATTCAATTAATAGAGGAAACTAATGAGTTTAATCAAATAATTGGAAATTATTTAATTAAAATGAGGAATTAGGTGATAATGAAGAAAATGATGTTAATTAGGTGAATTTGAATGTGTAATGTGCTTAGACAGTTTTAAGTGTCTACATTTTGCCCCTCTTTGAGACAATGTACATGTTATGTTGTTTCAAAGACAGATCAGGAAAAAAAATTAAAAATATCTGATGCCCCATTGTGTCCTAGCAAATGAAGGATGGAAGGATGTTAGGCTTCCCCCTTGAGAGATCAATCGGAAAAATTAATTTTTAGGTCAAGATTGTGATAAGATGATGAGACTGGCTCTACAAAGAAGTAATGTATGGGATAATTAAAAAAAATTCTTGAATGGAAATTAATTTAAATTGCTCACATTAAAATAACTGGCAAACACTTCTTCAAAGGAAATAATTTCTTGCAACAATTTTGTTCTCTGGTCTGCAACTTGCAGCCAACAACTTCAAACTTAATTAAATTATGCAAATGTGATTACAACCAGTCCAAGAGGACAATGGGCTACTACAAGCCCCTGCAAGACTCTAGGAAAACTCAAATACAAAAGATTTGCAATAGCAAATCAAACCCTTACAACATAAATTCCTTCTAGGTCCTCTATCCACAACTTTTCACAACAATCCCAATGTTATTTTCTATTAATTTGGAAAATGAAATTACAATAAATTCAAAAGATAATGGGCTGCAGAAAACCCCTCACAAAACCCCTAGTAAATACCATAAAAATGATTTTCAAACAACAAATCAAAGCTTTGAAACAAAGCTTCTCCAACACTTGCACAACAAATCACTTCCACCATTCAAACCCTTCAATTTGCAACACCAGATAGTCTCTGTGCCTGCAAAAACACTCTCAAATCTACAAAAACACCGTAAAATCCCCTTTTGGAGGTAAGCCATGATCTCCTCCTCTCTTCCTATGAAAACTCCTCTAGAAATGAATAAGATTCAATTTTATGAACACTTGCTTTCCTGAAATGAAATTTCAATGCATTTCATTGTAATTTGCTTTCATTCCAAAGGCATCTCAGGAAAATAAATGCCCCTCCAAAGGAATAGAAAATAAAATTCAAATTTAATATTTAAAAATTAACTAAATATCATTCTCCAACTCCAGACTTAGCAGATATGAGAGATGGGCTTTAAATGGCTTTAATGCTTTCACAAATAAAGTAAAAAGCATATTTTTCAAACCTGGGTGCCCACAACCGAGTCCCTATTTTTTAGGAGTTGTGAGAATTTAGAATTGGAGTTACAAATGAATTTAATGGCTCCCATAAACCCACACCATTAATTGTTTTTTCTTGCCTTTTTTAGTTTTAAAGCATATTCTCCATAATCCGCCTTCACCAATTTGACCCAGTTTGAAATCAAATCAAAATTCAAATTTTACCACATCACAAAATATTTAATTTCACACCAAAATATGAATTTAAATAATCAAACATGAAATCCAACACACCAAAATTGAAAAATTCAAAATTGAGAACTTCAAGTTGACACAGGATTGCACTAAGCCATGGATGCTCCTATATCAGACACCCACAGTAGAAAGAAATGTTTGATGATTTGCATTCAAAAACATTTGTAGACCTTATGTCTATCTTGGATCCACCTCATTTCCTTGTCCACTAAAATATTCCTATGCACCACCTTTTGCAAACTTACAACATTATCATGCTTCATCCTTCTTCTGCTACCCATCATGTAATTCAAAGCATCAAATCTATTGTCCCACCAATATACTTCATCAAAATCAGAGATAACAATTAAAATTATACCTTCTCCTTCGTCAAAATAAATGTATTTGTTTGCCTCATTCACTGTCCCACTTTTTCCACCTCCTTCAACTATGTTTCCTTCATGAAATTCCACTAGTTCAATGCCTTCTGAAAGGCACGATATTGCTGTAACTTGTTTTCCTTCACTCAAAAAAATGTTAGTAATATCATCAAAAGACTTAATTTCCATATTACATGACAAGGAATCATGATTACTAATCAAAACATTTTCACTTCCATCGTTCTCAATCAAGGATTTCTCAAAAAACTCGTCATTAACCTTTTCACTCCACTCTTGCAATCCAACTTTATCAAAATTTATTTCTGCTGCAACAAAATTATCTATTCCTTCACTCTCTTTCTCATCAAAGGGAACAAATAAATCAGATTTTACGTTACCCTCTGTTGCTATCTTCATTCCACTTGAGACCTTTTCCTCAATCTGAGTCAACAATTCACCTTTCTTATCTTCTTCACAGTTAGTATTATCAAAGCCAACATATTCATGCTTCTTACCATCTAAAGGTATAATTTCATCAACCAAACATGACCTTGCATTGCTGCAAACCTTACCCATTTCTTCTTTCAATGGATTCAATTTGTGTTTCACTCCATCCTTCTTCAATGTGTATGTGTTGTCATAACCATCATGCATCGCCTTCCTATCAAATTGCCAAGGTCTTGCTAGAAGAATATGACAAGCATCCATTGGGAGAATATCACACAAAACTTCATCATAATAGCCTCCTATCTTAAATTTTATCTCACATTGTTCGCTAATCAAAAGCTTCTTGTCATCTTGCACCCATGCTATCTGATATGGATTCAGGTGCTTCTTCCTTTCTAGCTGCAATTTTCTCACCATTTCATTAGACACAAGGTTCTTTGTGCTTCCACTATCAATAATGACATTACATACCTTTCCTTCACACTTGCATCTTGTCCTAAACAAACTTATCCTTTGAATGGATTTCTTATCTTCATCTAATAGTGTTCTCCTAGCCATTAAAATTCACCATCTTCTACTTCTTTGGAATGTGATGATTTTGCTTCTTCTCTATTCACATTTGTTGTCCTATTTTGATTTTTAGTCCTTTTTCTTTGTATTTCCTCTTCATGAAGACACTCATATGATTTGTGCCCCTCTTCTCCACACTTGAAACAAGTTAATTTAAAATTTCCTCTTCCAAATCCTCTACCTAGTCTTCCTCTTCCTCAGATTTGATTTGAACTCTCACCTCTTTCTTCCTTGCTACCCTTAGTGTCTCCAATATAATTTTTATCCTCATACTACTGCACATTAATTTTACCCTTTCCTCCTTACTTTTTTCAAACCTCCCATTCATTCTTTCCTCTGTTTTTAATGCTATTTGATAAGCATCCTCCATTGTCACAATTCTAACAAGTGTCATTTCTTCTTGAATGCTCGGTCTCAACCCATTTATGTATCTTGCAACCTTCTCTTTGGTCATCTCAAAATGTCCAGTTCTTGTAAGAATTCTATGGAATTCTTTTGTATATTCTTTCACACTCTTGCCACCCTCTCTCAAACCTTGCATTTTCTTGAGTAGGTCCAATTCATAATGTGAATATAAAATTCATCAAGCTCCCTTCGGGTTTTGTTTTTTGCTAAGTCCTGGCCCATGCCTCTAATGAACATGATTGGCCCTTATTGATAAATGACCGTCGAACTCCTCCACGTGTTCTCCCAACGCTCTCTGAAGGGATTCTTCCCTTCGCTTTTCAAATGGCTCTCGCTATTCTTCCACGTGTCGTCGCCGCACATGCTTAAAAACCACTTCCTCTCACTTTTGAATTAGGCCCCGACCATGTGCCACGTTACTCCCATCCACATATGCTTTGATGGGCCCCATAGTTGGTACCAATGAAAAAGGCACGCTTCCACATGTCTTCCAAGTGCAAGCTTTCAACGAAGGGAGAGGAGAATAAACCATGATCTGCACCATGTTGCCACCTATCTCTTTGCGGACTTTATCAAAAGGAAAAAGTGGAGCGAACTCCAGATTCTGATATGTTGTCATGTTGTAATCGCCTCCATGGGGAGGCGACACTTGTCTTCTCGGGAGTTTTTTGGGACCACTACTATCATTTGCAGGGGATGCACATGAATGGAGAGCGACCAAATGCTATGGCTTGAATATTTTTTTGTTGCAACAGATTAGGGAATCATTGCTACTGCATCATTGCTCAGGATTTTGAATCTTTCAGTTACTACTCCCAAGCGGTGGGAATGCTCACTATAAATGCTTCTCTTTGCTTCTGAGGAGGGGTTCCGAAGGTTCGAAGGTTACATGTTGCATGTTCCAAGTTCCACAAGTTCAAGAATTACAGGATTTTAGAGATACATCGGGCCTTTTTATTGTTTAGATTATTACAAGAACTCACAGACTATGCCATTGTTCAACCTTTCTATTTTCTTATGCTATTTGATAAACTTTATACTGTGCCATTATTGTTTGAATGGTTCATTTGCAGAACTTCTATAATTTTAATGCAAGTTTGCTGATTTAAATCATGTCTTTTGACTCCTCTTTTCAGTAAATGGGTGTGAAAATTATTTTATGTCATTTAATGTGTTGTTCATGCTTCAATCTTTATCTCCTATCATTCTAGGACATACTAAATTGCTGAACATGCCCTTAGATCGTATCCAAGAGATAGATTTATCGTGTCTTTAATCTAAATTCTGGTGCATTGCCTTAGTTAGATCCTTTATTTTTATATTTGCTTCCTTCTCCCATTCCAAAACCTCAATTACAGAAGAAGTTGACTTATTTAAAAACCTAGAGGTTACTCAATTTAGCGCAATAAGTCCTCCCATAAACTGAGTTTCCCACAAAGGGTTGTTACCTTGCCAATTTTTGGCATGAATAATTTTTTCTTTTTCCTGGCACGCTTAGTGGGACAGAGCTTAAATGAACACAATTTTAAAAAGGGTGTATTAGCCATCAGCCTGTTACTATGTCCCAAACAACAAATAATCCTGGTTTATTAGTGCCACCATTTGAGACAGTACAATCCGCGACCCAATTAGTAAACGTTTTGCTTCCTCCGCCCTTTCCGCTAGCCATGTTGCCCGCTGCTAACACAAATTACGTGGCATGGAACACTGAAAGTCCTTTTGTTGCACTAGTAGCGCATGCCATTTGGGTGGCTATTCTAACCTCTACTCTAAAGGCCATACCTAAATTCACCAGAGATGGCTCAAGAATTCCCTCTGAACATCTACAAGATGTGGTGGATGTATGTCTGGTGCATGGAGTTACAAACCAAAACATAGTGCTAAGGTTACTCGCTGCCTCTTTCAGAGGCAGGGCGCTGGATTTGTGCTGCACACTGTCGACAAATTCTATTCGTACCTGGGATGAGCTCAGAGATACTTTCTATCAAATATTTTTGAAAGATGGTGACCGATCCTCGCTATATTATCAGCGATTGGTCATAAAGAGGGCTCCGCATGAAGCCATGGCTGACTTCATTAACACCCAGTTCCATACAAGCTGACAAAGAATCTAAGTTGATATCCGCCCACCACCTGAGCTAGCGTTCATGTTCTACTTGAAATCTATCAACCCCGAGATCTCCATGATGATCCAATATTTGGGTGGGACCACTCTACTGACCGCTTACAACACCACTATTAAGGCGAAGAACAATTTGATAAACGTCGGGAAGTTGCCACCCCAACCCATCATGCCTATATTTCCTGAAATATTGGTTCCTGCTCAGGAGACGCCATGTACCAGTGGGCTGACTCCTCAATCTATGTACACATATTTGAATGTGCCCTAGAATGTTGCTCCTACATTCGGCTCTTCAAAGGAAGAAATGAGCAAGTTTAAAGAAACGTTGCAGACTATCACCAATGAAATAATTGTCATTAAGCGAAACCAGGTAGTGCCTCTAAGGCTAAGCTAGTAGAATTATCAAGGTGGAAATATCCTTACCAGCAGAACTAGTTCCAAGGGGGCTCTCGCACGAATCCCCAAGCGCAAACAACAAATCAAATAGTACCGGTGTCTTCTCCACTGCAAAGTGCTAACCTAAGCTCGAACAGAGAGTTGATGACAAGACAAAACATTTTGATTGATGACACCAATCCCTGGCGTTTCCCTTGCGGCGACTCGCATATGCCCCGTAACTGCCCGCGTGACAACCTACAACAAAAGGTGGCAGAGCAGCGCAACCAAGACGCAATGTCAGATCCAGTAAGCTATGTGTATACCTCTTCGCAAATGGAAAATGTGGTGCTCACTACACAAAATGCAAGGGATGTCACTAGAGCAAGAAGAAAATATCACTCTTGATCACGCACTCTTCTCATGGATGGAAGAAGAAGATGCGATGTACGCAAATGATGCATCCACATCACAAACACTGCAAGTGCAGTCCAATTACAACACCTGCTCGAAGAGGAGATTCACAGCGAACCAGTTGCCCCACAACTAGTCAGTCCACAGCGCAAAGGTGCTTCTGACTAGATATCCAGTACCTCCATAGTAACATAACAATGTCTGTCATGGAAGGAAATTGTTATAACCAAAGTTGAAGAGCAGAAGCCTCCAAACCTGTCACCATTCAATGTGGTGGAACAATTGAAAAAATCATCCACTAATGTGTCCCTATGGGATATTTTAGCTATTTTGGAGAAAAAACATTGCTACAGAAGGCTCTTCGGGAGGATCCAATCATTGAAGCAAAGGAGAAATCGCTCAAAGGGAAGGTTGTTGATCAATCACCTCTCGCCAAGGTTCTCGCGAATAGGACAATGGAGGCTCTTACCAAGGCAAAGGACAAGCCGAAGCTGAAACCCTTTTTCCTAACTCTCATTGTTGGAGAGAAGTTATTGCACAATGCCATGATTGACTCTGGTGCCAGCACTACAGTTATGTCGAAACAAATATTTGAGGCCTTCGGGCTTTGCTATGAACCTCTAAGCAACTAGACAGAAACAAAGTCAAAACTATCGATGTAATCAAACACCTTCCCTTGACTATGTTTTCTTGTCTGAGCATCACAGTGTTTCCTTGTCTGTCCTGAGAATTCACTTCAAAGGTAGGCAGATATCTTTCTTTGTACTGATTGCATATGATCCTTAGGACCAAGCATGGTGCAAAAATGAAAATAGTTTTTGAGGCTCTGCATTCAAAACATGTGGCTGATGAAGCCATGATCAACTTTGAGGCTGATCATACCTCTTTCACTAAAGAGGAAACATATTGTACCGAGCTACTAGAAGATGAAAAAGTGACTGGAGATCGGACCGATCAAGAAGATACTCTCTTGAGTGAACATATGGATACTGATCCTTTTGGAAACTACCATGCTACTGGTTTGGGCACCTATGTCATCTACGATGAAGATCAAGTACTCCCAAAGGTCCTCAAAGAATCTGAGAGCGGTCAAGCCTCAAAACTATGGATGCTACACTTCAACGAAGAAAGATGCAAGGTTGGTGTGGGAGCTGGGATATGTTTAATATCACCACACAACGAAAAGACACTGAGGTCTTTCTGCTTCTAATTCGCTTGTTTGAACAATGAAGCCGAATACGAAGGATTAGTGCAAGGTCTTAGCCTTGCTGAGTGAATGTGCATCAGACATCTGATGGTGTTTGGATATTTCAAACTAGTAGTCAATCAAGTCCATGGAATTTTTGTGGCCAATAATGTTCACATACGATCCTATAGACACTGATTTTGGGACCTGATTGAAGGCTTCGAAGCCTTCAAAATTCAAATGGTGCCCCGAGAATAAAATACAGATGCAGATCGCATGGCAGCAATTAGATCCCAGTTTGATCCCACCTCTGAACTCATTCACAACAAACACTTTGTACAAGTGATAGTTTGACTAGCCACTCTAGACAATAACCAAAGTTGGCAAGTGTTCGACAGTGATGAACACATTGCCTCATTCATCCAGTAGTCGGTCAAATTTTTCGAACAACTCCAACCAAAAATCATCGAGGCCTATGATGGTCAAATCATTCAGCTAAAATTCAACAAGCTTCCAAAGGGATTGGTCACTCTCAAAAATATTTTTGACTATGATGATGCAAGGAACAACAAGAGGAAGTTTGTAGTAGACAAAAACGACTATGACGACCTTCAGGTCGGAGATGGGAGAAAGCTTAAATTCGGGAAGGATGTCTTGCATCATGATAAGGAAAGACTCATTCAGTTTTGCAAAAAATATGGAGTGGTGGCTTGGTCATATGATGACCTCAGAGGATATGATCCTAATATCATCCAGCATATGATAGAGCTGGCAGAAGGCACAAAACCGGTCAGCTAAAAACAGAGGCTAGTGAATCCCAAGATTGAAGCGCTAATGGCTCAAGAATTAACAAAGCTAATCCAGTCGCAAATTGTCTTCTCAATTAAGCATAGCATGTGGGTATCCAATTTGGTCTCGGTTCGAAAGAAGAATGAAGATATCCACCTATGTGTCAAATTTTGAGACTTGAATAGAGCATCCCTACAGGATCATTATCATCTACCTTCAATGGAGTCAATCCTACAAATAGTGGAAGGATCGGAGATGTTTTCCCTGTTAGATGGTTTCTCTAGCTACAACCAAATCCGGGTCAAAGAGGAGGATCAACATAAGACAATGTTCACTACTAAGTGGGGAACTTTCACATACGCTAAGATGCCTTTCGGCCTCTCAAATGCAAGGGCCACCTTCCAGCGGGCAATGGATATCGCTTTCAGCGAATTGATCAACAAGATTATCCTAATCTATTTGGATGATTTGACAATGTTCTCCAAGTCCAAGGATGATCATTTTGATAACCTTGAGATGGTTTTTAAGAAATTCCAGGAGTTCAGGATATCCCTGAACCCAAAAAATGTGTCTTCGGAGTATCGCAAGGAAAGCTATTGGGGCACGTAGTTTCCAAAGAAGGAATTTCAATTGATCCCAAGCGGTTGAAAACAATCAAAGAGCTTCCCCTTCTAGTCAACAAGAAAGGAATTTAGTCCTTCTTGGGAAAGGTAAAATTTGTTAGCAAATTTATTTCTGATTTTGCAGGAATAATTAGGCCAATCACCCTGATGTTGAAGAAGGATCAAGCATTCAAATGGAAAAAAGAAGCCAGAGAATCCTTTGAAAAGGTTAAGGATGCTATCTCCTCCACTTATGTGCTAGTCAATCTAGACTTATCAAAGGACTTCATAATGTATGTATTCAGTAGCAAGTCAAACATTGCTACAATATTTACTCAGAAAGATGATGAGGGCAAGGGAGAACACCCAATAGCATTTCACTCCTGAACCCTGAAGGAATATGAGACAAACTACAACTTTGTAGAGAGGCAAGAATTTGCAATAGTAAAGGAACTCAAGAAGCTCTGACACTTAATCTCTTGCAGTAAGATGATCATTTATGTCGTGCATTCCAGTGTGTGTGAATACATCATGGAGGGGGAAATCACTGAGAAAAGGGCCAATTAGATCACCAAGATCCTCGAATATGACATTGAGGTCAAACCTACAAAGATCGTTCAGGGAAGGGGACTATGCGAATACCTGGCACACGATGAAGAAATAGCCATAGAAGAGGAGCAACCAAAGCTAGTCCTAATGAATGAGTCAGATTCTGAAGGTTGTTGCTTGGCAGAAAGAGTAAGGTTTATGCACACATGCAAATACCTGTCGGGCCTTCCTCCTCATAAGAGGAGATTCTACCACCTATAGAACAACATATATGCACTCATTGAAGGGATCCTATTTAAAAGAAATTTTAATGGAATTCTATTGCGATGTGTTACCACAAAGCAAGCAAAAAATATCCTCAACACTTTCCACAAGAATCCCGCAGGTGGGCATTTCTCCCCCAGGACCATTGCCATCAAAATCATGTGCCCAGGGTACTTCTGGTCGACACTATTCAATGACTCCTACTCCTTGGTAAAGGCTTGCAAGGAATGCCAGTTCTTCATGGGAAGAAGAAAGAATTCCACAACCTCTCAATCCAATAGTGGTTGAAGAGCCATTTGCGCAATGTGGCCTTGACTTCATTGGAATGATTAACTTGGCCTCAAGTGTCGGACACAAGTGGATTATGACGACCACAGACTACTTCACCAGATGGACCAAAGCCGTACCATTGAAGAATGTGTTAGAGGCAGAGATAGTGGATTTCCTAGAGGAACTGGTGAAAAGATTTGGCCTACCTAAAACCATCATTTTGGACAACGCCAAAGCTTTCTTAGGCTCTAAGGTATGTCAATTCTCACTTGCGCATGGAATTTTCTTAAAAACTTCATCAAATTACTAACCACAAGGGAACGACTTGGCCGAGTCAACGAATAAGAATCTAGTCCGACTTCTCAAAAGGATTGGTTCGGAGCACCAAAGGGAATGGCATAAAAACCTCTGAGCAGCGCTATGGGAAGACCGCATAATGCCCAAACAAGTCCTCAAGACGTTGCCACATGAGCTAGTATATGGTAAAGAGGCGTTATTTCCTATCTCCATGGAGATTCCAATGCTACAATTATTGAAATCTCTTGAGGTGGAATAAAACGACGCAATGGAAGTGTGGCTAGCTGAATTGCTAGAAGTGCAAGAGAGAAGGGAAAAATCCCTAATAGCCATGACTAACCACTAACAGGTGGTTAAATGATGGTTTGACAAAAAAGCGTTTGACCAAGGCCTAAAGTGTAGAGACTTAGTGTTGAAGTTCAATGAAAGGGCTGTGAAGTTAGGTCAACACGAAAAATTTGACAGTCTTTGGGAAGGCCCGTTCAAAATAATTCAATGCAAGGAACATAATGCATTCAAGTTAGAAACTATGGAAAAAGAAGCACTGGGAATTCTGATCAACGAAATTCACCTTTAATTATTTAATCAAGCTTGCATATCCTACTGATGTAAATATGTTTATAGCACTTTTTCTTTTCTTTTCCTTTTGTTTTGTTGGCCGGTCTCTATTTATTTATTCTATGGTTTGAAGCAGAAATGAACAGGTAACCCATCATTGTGGAAAGCAAGAAGAATAAACTCATAGCTCAAAAGAACAGAAAAATTAAACACCCACATGCAGAATTGAATTGATACATATATGCTGAAAAGGAAAAAGATAACCCATGTTGCAGAATCCAGAAGAAAATAACAAGATGATTATCTAAAGTTATATTTTCATTATATATATGCTTTAATATTTACATTGTCAAAACGGCTCAAGGGCCACGCTTCTAAAGTGTATCGTTATATTCTACTTCCTTCATATATTCTACAAGAATCCTTTTCCAGGCATATATAAAAAAACTAACTGATTGATATGAGTTTGTTTTTAAAATGAAAAAGGGAAAGTAGGGAGCGCTTCAATCAACAACATGGGTAGCAGCAATGGACGCATCAACAACATCATCCATAATATCTTCATCCACAAGGGTAACACCATCATCAACATCATTTATGGAGCAATGGCCAGAGGCAGAGAGAACACTAGGTTCCTGAAGTTTGTGTACCAGTCAATGTCGTAGAATGACACCATGTTGTAGATGTGGAAGAGAAAGTGGTAGGCATGAGTGACCCTCTTACGGTGCTTAGCTTGCGACTAGAGGCAAAAGCCACTTAGAAATGGCAACCATGGTACAACCGTGTCCTCTTCAATGAACCTCCTAATGTTGCTCGCGGTTGGAATGCCTCCACCATATGCAACCATTTCCACAACCTCCCTGAGGCTGTTCAAGTACTTCTTGGGAAAAATTTCCTTGACTAGACGTAGAATCAACGGCTTGGGGACTCCAATATCAAGCATGGAGGCAACAAAATGCAAGCACACGTCAGTGTTAATTCGAAACTTGTCCTTGTATTCGAGGCAATCCCTCCCCAGAACCCATTTCATGGCTATGATAGCCAGTGAGTGCTTATTCTTCGTCATCCTTTTCAAGAGCCTAATCTAAATCTCTTCTAAAATGATTGTTTGAGACTTATGGGAAACTAGCCTAATTGGGGTATTCATCCTGTCAAGTGCTCTACAACTACCTTAAAACTACTTCTGCAAACTGCCTAGCTCTAGCCTATGAAAACACTAAGCAACTACTAATGCTAAATTGCAAAGCCAATTACCTATTATCGACTTTGCTCAAATCACTAAGTGTGATTTCGCTACTGCTTAGGTGCCTATTTATAGAGAAATCAAGGAAATGCATGGTGGTTTTCTTACCATAAATGTGATTTTAATCAAGTACCAACTTGAAAGCCATGCCATGAGCTTGCTTAAATTTCCCACCCAGTTGCGTCTACTACGTACGACTTGTGTGCAAAACTAATAAGGGATAATTAATTAGCTTAAGCTGGTGGCAGCAATCGGCGATGTTATGCATGGCCAAATACTGAGGTGTTGTTCTCCAGGTGTTTTTCTTATTCCAAGAAAGAGCTCATATCATTTCAAACGTTGATCACATCTTTGGCTCAATCATTCCTTTTGGGATATTAATTTCCAACGCATACAAATGTTTAAGCTGCTAGCAAATTGTCGGCTCAAGTCCCAAGAAATTTTTTGTTGTACAATATGATTGCTAATTGTAATTATGAGTTATTTTCATTTCAAAATGGAAAGTGATTCATTTCAGACAAGCCAAAAGGTTGGCGGTACATGTTCAATTAAATGCAAAAAGGTAATCCTCATCTACCACCTTGAGAAAAAATAGCTAAGTATTGCATGCAAACTGTTTAAGCACTTAAAAGTTTTTTTCAAGAACACTACTCAAAGCAAAAAAGTTCTAGTGCACAACCAAGAGCCGAGGTAGAAATTGCAGAGTTCAGGCTAAGCAGAATTTTCCACAAGGAAAAATGGCAAAAAGTTCAAGCCAGGAAGTACAGGGAGGGGCAATGAGAAGATTATTTAAAGCTATGTGAGGAGCACCAACCGTCAATGTCTTTGAAAAAATTTCTTACGCCACGCATGGTATTCCAGACAAGCCTAAGTGGGTGAACACAAAGGAACTAGAAAAGCCCAAAAGATGTAGAAACCAGGCCCTAATCAAGGAAGACTAGGATAATATTCATGATCCCAATCTTGTAAAAAACCCTAAGTCTTTGAGGGAAGCGTCCTGCGAAAGAATGAAGGTGTCCAAATACTCACTGTCATCGACAAAGAGATATGGTCAGCAGGCTTCCACAATATATGGTCCCATCTATGCATTATTGCCCAAAATTGGTAGATGCAGCCATTGAACGTTTCAACCCAAGTACCAACACTATTGAGGGTCAGACACTGAAGGTGAATATCAGCCCAGGAGCTATCTAGAATATGCTGTGTATTCCTGATCATACCTCCAGAAAGATAAAAATAGAGACATTCATTCCTACAAAGGGGGAAAATATATGGAATATGAGGGATAAGGCTCTAGAATTTTACAACAAAGAAAAAAAAGGGTGGAGGAAGACCAACGGAAGCCACCAAAGATCTCGGGGCAACATGGTGCTTTCGACCAAGACTTGTAGGATGCCTTTTCAATACTGGCTTTTGTTTGCGGTCTAGACACCGACAAGGAGGTGCACGCTTCTCAGTTGGGCCTGGGTTTCTAGTTTCGTAGGAAACAATCTTTCTTCTGGTATGATTTTGCAGAATACCTCACAAACCATATGATAGGGCAGATTAAGAATTACCAAGCTGAATGGAAGTTCAAGTTTCCTTCCTATCTTGCCTATATGTTTTTGCATCAGAACCTTGATTTCTTTGGTAAGCGTGTGGATTTATCTATTTTTGATGAAAGGAACATAATTTCTATTTGGACTCCTCTCATCTCTTCCACTTTCAGTTATTATGCATTTTCAGATTATTTTTTGACTCCGATTTTGCAAGATTTGCAAGGAGAGGATGGTTTTAACTGGCTCACTAAGATGCAGATGGGGTATATGCAAAACTTCATTCCCAGATGTGACTAGTTTTTTGAGGCGGATTTCACATTCATCTGGATGTGAGGCTTCACTAAGGAACCATTTCGCCTTCCAATATGCGTTACAAATTGAGTGCTAGCCCTTGAAATATTCTGGAAGGCATGCATTATTGATATTACCTTCTACAGCGAAAAGTCCAAGAGGAAGGGATTCTTCATCTACCCAAAAGGTTTCAAAATAGTGGCCATGAAAAAGAAGTAGACACACCTGCTATTGTAGGATAAGCTAGCTCATCTAGGGTTGGTACTGATTTACGACAAATGGAGTTACAACCCTTTCAATGATTTACCATATGAGCATATCAAAGTAACTCACAATCCTCAACCTTACTGGGAAAAGAGGTGCAACCCACTAGATGATGAAGATGAATTGTTGGTCGACTTGATCCACATTCCAATAGAGGACAAAAGGCAGCCATGGCATAGATTCTACTTTGCTACGGTGGATTATGATGAGAACTGTAAAATGGGAGCCACCTTGTTCAATAAGTTAAGAAAAGAACAGGAATGGAGTATAGAAAGGATCATAGCCTTCTGGGTGTATTGCCAAGAGACAAAACAACTTGATGCACCTTATGAAAGCGTGTCAGATGATGAACATTTTGATAAGTTGTGAGATGATGAGTACCCTGCTACCGACTCAAGTGCTAGCGAAGGCAATGACTCCGATGAAGAAGAAGAGCAAGCAGAGGAGGAGGCCAAGACATCAACCTCCTCTACTTAGAAAAATAAAAATTCCACAAGGAAACCTTCCTATGTTGCTTCAAATGTGCGATTGAATAATCAAGAGCCTCTCAGACACTCACCTAGGCCTTGAAGATGAAAAAAGTGTTCGAGAAGCAATAGTCAAAAGCTGGATCAGTGGAGGATACTCCACCTGCTAAGCGACAATGCATAGAAACTATTATGGGTGAAGGTTCACAAGAGCCCACCACAAGCCAGGTGCTCCCGGCGAGCCAGGATTTGAAGTAAGTAAGGAGCCAGCAACAAGCGAAGGACCACCATCATCTAGTCAACAGGTAACGTTCTCTCTTCTTTCTTCTCAATCTTTGGTATCCTATGCTATTCCTGTGGCACCCCTCACTATAGCTATTGACCCTCCTTTTTCCACCTCTACCACAATGGTTGTGGGAGGTTTCTCCCAATTCACCTAAACAAGACCATTTATCTTAATGCCTCCGCGAACCCTAACATTGGCCACCGCTACCCAATCCTTCCTTGCCTCTCTTTTTGAAAGCTCAGTCGCCATTGATATCCCTATTGCCACTCCTACCTCAGGTCCGACCCACAATGCTCAGCAAAAAGATTCTACAATGACTACCCTATCACCATAGCAATTGATGAGCCCTTCCACCAGTTCGCAACTTGAACTGTAGCAGGTTCCCTTTTTCTCCCTGAAAACTGTCAATCTCCCACCAAAGAAAATGCAAGGGCCTGCTATACTTACATTCACTTTGTCCCTTCCTCCTGGTGCACCTATTATAGGCGGGCTAGTTCAGTCATCATCCCAATTCATAGCATAGGGTGATACTACGAAGCAAGCGTGGGCCCTTAGGATCCAAAAGCAAAAAGTGAAGGATGACAAAAGGGAGGTAGAGTCTAAGGTGTATATAGTTTACAATGGAGCACAACGGATGTTGAATTTCGCCACCATGTACCCGAACATTGTCAAACCACAAGGAGAGATGCAACCAGATGATTACAACATGTATGCCATGGGACTTGATCTGGCCACAATCTGACCGTAAGACAAGGTAGAGCTCATGGAAGAAATGTAGCGGGTGGTGATGACTGATTTCCTCCGGTCTGGCTGCTAGCTAAAGAAAAAGGAGGAACAACTGAAGCTTGTGAAGGAAAGGGTTAGTTTCCTAGAGACGAAGGAGAAGTCGCTGGAAGCAGAAGTTGTGCATTTTTTAGAAAAAGCTCAAGTAGCAGAGGTAGAACAAAAAAAACTCCTGAAGGAATTTACAAAGCTCCAATCTATTGACCCTACCTTGGTCGATGTATTGAAAAAGCAGAACTAGGACCTTTTGAACCAATTAGCCCTGGCAGAGCATAACCTACAACAAAGAAATGAAGAGCTAGCATCTCAGTGTGCTCAGCATGAGCAAACATTAGAACATAGGGATGCAAACTTTGAGGCCCGAAAGGCCAAATTGGAAAAAGAGATTCAAAAAACAAAGCCCTCTCTTGAATCAGAATCAACAAACAAGAGCCGTGTTGAGGAAAATTGGTCCAAGGAGCTAAGCAACATTAAGGGAAGACTTGCATCTACAAATAGTAAAATTGCAGAATTAACAGAGGATATCGCCTCAAAGGATGCAAAGATTTCCCTTCTAAAGAGCGTCCCCCAAGCCCCTATTGCGTAGCCGGACCTAATCCCAGTAGCTCAACAACTATATATTTGATACTGGGAAAAGGTTAAGGCCTTCTTCCTAACATTGTAGCCAACACTCCGGTTCATCTTGAAAGCAAAAAATTTGAGTAAGGAGGTTCACAGAACAATCAAACAGTTCTCGCAGTTCATCACAGAAAGGGTCCCTGAAGCAAAAATTTGCTAAATAAGCTATACATGGTCCCTAATGAAAACCTGGAAAAAGGTAGGGATTGAGGATCAAAATGTTGTTGCCTAGATGACAAACAAATTCATCCATTATCACTCGACCATCCTATGTACTAATTCCTGTGTAGCTACTTTGAACAAAACTATGGATGGCATGCGGGAAAATTTCTCCTGACTAACTGAGATGGACATGTTGTCCTCGTTTCTTGAAGATTTGTCGATCGCCATAGCTGAGCAAATTGTAGAGAAAATTGAAGAGAAGGAGAAAAACCCAATGACTTTCCAGAATTTTAGCCAGCCTCCTACCGCATGAGACATTGAAGGGGTCATCTATCTGGTTGTGCGGCTACTTTTCCATTGTGAGTTAGGGGCTAGTTTTCCTAAGGTGCTGCCTTATAAGGAAATGCTTGATTTGGGTGGAGCACAGGAGAATCTGCGCAATGTATCGAGACCATCTGAAGACGATTGGTCGCCCCTGCAGGCGGCCCTTTCTGAGCTCTAATTCCATTGCTCTATGGATGGCGCTCTGTTCTACGCACCAAAATTTTTTTTGGGTTCCTCATTCCTCAAGAGAAACGCCCCTGATAATCGCCAAAAGCTATGAATATAAAATTCATCAAGCTCCCTTTGGGTTTTTTTTTTGGCTAAGTCTCGGCCCATGCCTCGAATGAGCATCATCGACCCTTATTAATAAATGACCACCACCCTCCTCCATGTGTCCACCAGCACTCTCTGAAGAGATTCTTCCCTTCGCTTTCCAAACGGCTCCCGCTATGCTTTCATGTGTCATTGTTGTGCATGCTTAAAGGCCGCTTCCTCTCACTTTTGAATCAGGCCCCGACTGTGTGCCATGTTTCCCTCATCCACATATGCTTTGGCAGGCCCCACAGTCAATACCAATGAAAAAGGCATGCTTCCACGTGTCTTCCAAGCGCAAGCTTTCAAAGAAGGGAGGGGAGAATAAACCACGAACTGCGCCATGTTGTCACTTGTCTCTTTGCAGACTTCATCAAAAGGAAAAAGTGGAGTGAACGCCAGATTTTGATATGCTACCATGTGTTGTAACCGTTTCCATGGGGAGGCAACACTTGTCTGCTCGAGACTTTTTTGGGACCACTGCTATCATTCACAGGAGATGCACCTGGATGGAGAGTGACCAAATGTTATGGCCTAAATATTTTTCTGTTGCAACGACCTAGGGAATCATTGCTACTGCATCATTGCTTAGGATTCTGAATCTTTCAGTTACTGCTCCAAGGCGGTGGGAATGCTCACTATAAATGTTGATCTTTGCTTCTGAGGAGGGGTTTCGTAGGTTTGAAGGTTACATGTTGCATGTTCCAAGTTCCACAAGTTCAAGAATTACAAGATTTTAGAGAGACATCAGGCCTTTTTATTGTTTAGATTATTGCAAGAACTCACAGATTGTGCCATTGTTCGGCCTTTCTATTTTCTTATGCTATTTGATAAACTTTATACTGTGCCATTACTGTTTGAATGGTTAATTTGTAGAACTTCTATAATTTTAATGCAAGTTTGTTGGTTTAGATCATGTCTTTTGGCTCCTCTTTTCAGTAAATGGGTGTGAAAATTATTTTATGTCATTTAATGCAATGTTCATGCTTCAATCTTTATTTCCTGTCATTCTAGGACATACTAAATTGTTGAACGGGCCCTTAGATTGTATCCAAGAGATAGATTTATCATGTCTTTTATCTAAATTCTGGTGCATCGCCTTAGTTAGATCCTTTATTTTTATATTTTCTTTTGTTTCCCATTCTAAAACCCCAATTATAGAAGTTGACTTCTTTAAAAACCCGAAGGTTACTCAGTTTAGCGCAATAAGTCCCCCCATAAACTGAGTTTCCCACAAAGGGCTATTACCTTGCCAATTTTTGGCGTCAACACATAATCCACAGGAATAAATTATTTTTTAAGTCTTTCCACCATTTTATCCCATCTGTTAATCTTTTATTTTCCTCTTCTTCCCCTTTCTAATTGAATCTCTCTCCACCATATGGAGGCATGTCCTTTCAACCTTGTTTTTGCATATCTTACTTTGTCTGGATCCTCTACCTTTTCAAATTCGAAATACTCCTCCATCTCATTCAACCAATTTATTAATTCATCTGGGTTTAGGCTTCCATTAAAGGTAGGTACATCCATTTTCAGTCTCTTTCCCATTTTTGTTAAAGCTTCAGCAGTGGGTCATTTGCAACTGCTGCAATTTCTTCCCTTTGCTCAGTATCTAAACTAGCATTCTTTGTACTTTCTTCATCATCTTCATCATCTTCACTTCTTGGGTCTCTATTTCTTGCAAATCCTCTCCTTATCTCATTTTGCAAAGTTTCAACCTGCCTTCTCAAGGCTCTAAATCATCATTTCTAACAAATTTATCTCCTCTTCCTCTTCCTCTACCATGATGGGCTCCTCTCCAATCAATTTTTTTTTCAACACCCACAACACAGTCTTGGTGTAACTGCCTCTCTTTGGCAGTCTGTTACACACTCAAGATCTTGTTGCTTTGATACCACTAATGTATGGGCTAATTAAAATAAATTCTTGAATGGAAATTAATTTAAATAGCTCACATTAAAATCACTGGCAAACACTTCTTCATAGGAAATAATTTCTTGCAACAATTTTGTTCTCTGGTTTGCAACTTGCAATCAACAACTTCAAACTTAATTAAATTATGCAAATGAGATTACAATCAGTCCAAGAGGAAAATGGGCTGCTACAAGCCCCTACAAGACTCCAGGAAGACTCAAATACAAAATATTTTCAGTAGCAAATCAAACCCTTACAACATAAATTCCTTCCAGTTCCTCTATCCACAACTTTTCTCAACAATCCCAATGCTATTTTCTATTAATTTGGAAAATGAAATTACAATAAATTCAAAAGATAATGGACTAAAACAAACCCCTCACAAAACCCCTAGTAAAACCATAAAAATTATTTGCAAACAACAAATCAAAGCTTTGAAACAAAGCTTATCCAACACCTGCACAACAAATCACTTCCACCATTCAAACCCTTCAATCTGCAACACCAGGTAGTCTTTGTTCCTGCAAAAACACTCTCAAATCTAAAAAAACACCATAAAATACCCTCTTGGAGGTAAGGCATGACCTCCTCCTCTCTTTTAGTTTTAAAGCATATTCTCCATAATTCCCCTTCACCAATTTGACCCAATTTGAAATCAAATCAAAATTCAAATTTTCCCACATCACAAAATATTTAATTTCATACCAAAATATGAATTTCAATAATCAAACATGAAATACAACACACCAAAATTAAAAAATTCAAAATTGACACCTTCAAGTTGACACAGGATTTCACTGAGCCATGGATGCTCCTACATCAAGAAGAAGATGAAAAATTAGGTCCTAGGGGTCTAGGAAACTGACCAAAAGAAATGGAAAAGGATGAAAAATAGGTTGAAGGGTGATAAAGGATAAAACCCTAGGGTTTGGGGGTTATATATAGTCATTTAGGTTCATTTCCAACTCATTTGCACCCTTTGAGTTTGAAAATATTAGAGCTCAAAGTGATTTTCTTCATAGAGACCTTACAGAGACCCGATCGCTATGGCCCATGCAATTTACACCCCACATCACACAAACATGATCCATTAGTTCCAATGGCCTGCTAGAGAAAACCCTTGAGTACGTGTCTAACCCATTTATCATTGCATGTAGTTTTAGGTGTCAAAAATGATAGCCAAAGGTAGGGAAACAATCATGTCACGTAATTTGCAACACTTATGAAACCCAATGCGATGCATATGAACACTGATGTGATGCTTTTTTCAAAAGTGTCACACTTCTGCAAAAGCATCGAGGTTGAAAATTTGTAGTGCTTATGATTGTGGCCACACAACACATTTGATAAAATGCCCGCTTCTATAAATTATAAAGCGAAACTTTTGAAAAGGTGATCACTTATGATTGTGATAAAGTGACACTTTTGCTATATGGCTAATCATAGATTTTTTACAAATTTTGATAAATTGATGTCGTGGCCGCTATGCTTGTAAATTATACTAGATTCTATTCTATCGAGCAACATCCATGGGTTCTGGATAGGATGACACACTTCACAAATATCAAGGTAGAGTTCCTTAGAGCTATTGGGTTATAATACATCACGTACATGTCATAGATTAGGGCACATTGAGCCTTCATGACCGCCTTGGTCAAGAGATGGATTTTTGAGACATCTTTTATCTTGTTACCAATTGGGGAGGATACTATCACCCTTGAGGATGTATGGTGTATATTCTAAGTCTTGATTCATAGATATTGGGTTGTATATGACATTGATAACAATGTAGAGGCTCTTGAGATGGTGATGGGAGATGATGACCTCGAGATAGATGATGGTCAAATTGATCTACATAACTATATTGGTAGAGTCAGTGATCTTATTATTATGGTAGTTGATTTGATATGCGGGTTGATCATGCTGCATAGGTGATCTAGGAGACTCAACGTTGGATGGGGTTGAGTCTTGGAGTTGATCATGGAGGAGGGTCACTTTTTTACTTGGAGACCGTGCATCTTAGCACATTTGTACTAGAATATGCATCAGGTGGTTTACAGGTCTGCCACCAATTTGTCAACAGGTGTTCCTCTATTACACATCTAGGATTAGGAGCACATTGTTGTGCTTAGGCTGATTGGGGAGGTAGATCAGGAGGCAGGCCACCTAATGGTTTACTAGTATGATACCATGCTCACTTAGCGTAGGCTAGGTGATCCAAATTATTGGAGATGGTTGATTGATGAGATGTCAGAGTTCAAGTGGAGGCCATGGTTGAGGATTGAGGCCTGGGATGATGATAGTGAGCACCTCCCATATTGTAGACAGATGATATGGCTTATCGAGCTTACTCAATACATCTTGGAGTGCTATCTTTGAGATAGATTTTGAAGAAAATTTGGTGAGTAGCAAGATGTTTTGGCTTATGACTACCATACAGTATTCACTCACACTACCAGAGCGATTGGAGAGTGGGGGCCTATTCCCTCTCCTCAGGTAGCAATTATCGATTTTGGGCAGCTTAGACAACTTCAATGGATTTGGGTCAATGGTCATGATGATCCTAGCACTATAGTTGATTATGACGCATGGTGTATTCCTAGGAGACCATTGAGATTCACCCACCTTGATGGTGGGATAATTGAAGTTCGATGACACAAAGAGGCCAATATAGGGAGAGTCTAGAGGTAGAGACAACATATTGAGGCTAATATTTTTGTGGATGAGGACATAGGGCAGAGTTAAGCACCTATCATTGGAGTTGTTGTAACCATAACACCCCAAGAGGGTGAGAGAGAACAGGTGGATCACAATTATCAAAGACTCAAGGTTTCTCTACAAGAGTGTGATCAAGCACGTCAAGGTTTCTCTACAACTAGTAGAGGGAGATATAGAGAGGGTCATCGAAAACAACTTGAGACTATCAGAAAAGGTCAATTGATCCCATTGTCATAGCACATCCAAGAGATCTAACCTCTATATAGTGAGGCCACATATTACAATACTTTATATGATATAGTCATTCTAGCTCATAGGTGTCATCCTAGATTCTCCTCGAGGAGTGTAGCTGGCCTAGGGAGGTCAGATGGAGGGTTAGTGGGTAGGCCATCATAGGCCCAATCATAGGGATCATCTGATAGGGACACCAGTTGCAGGGTTCATAGGGGACTCAATAGCAATAGATTCCTCCCGCACAATAGATGGCTCCTCCTCCTCATCCTCTTCCTGATCGAGAGGAGAGTGGGAGTTTGATGTAGATTAAAGTATACATATATTCTTGATGTAGAAAAATATTTTTATGTATATACATTCATCGACTCTTGGTAGCCTCATATGTATATATATACACATATATGTATCTATATATACATATATATTTGATGTATCACACATTTTGATGTATAGATCATTTTGTATCATGACATGTCTTTTTAATGATATATATGAGATGAGCCTTTTGGATGCAACTATGATTATGGTGTTATGTAATGTATTGATGATTATGGATGCATATGATATTGTGATGGATGCTTTTGATATTTCATGGTATGATGATATATGATGATGTATGCTTATGATACTACTAATGATCTGTGGATGTAGGATGCATGATATGATATTGTGATATATGGACATGATTCTTTTTTTGTATTTTGTCGATGCTATATATGATGACTATGCATGATGGATGATATGTGATGCTATTGACGGTTTATGGATGAAGGATGTGATATATATTTTTATGTATGTCATGATACTTGGAGAGAAATGTTAGTATGATGAGTAGAATAGAAGAATGGATGATGAATGATGTTGATCAATCTATGATTACTGGATAAATTTTAGATTTTACTAAATATGTGATGAGATAGGATAAATGATTTTTTTTTTCTTTAGGTTATGCTAAAGAATGTAGAGAAATCCTTATTTTGATATATCAAATAGATATTATGCACCAAGGTATAAAGAAACAGGTGGCGTTATATCTATTGCATGGACTTTGACTCTGAAAGTAGATAGGAGCATCCTTGTTCATACCTAACATACAAAAACATTGTTTTATCATGTGAGAGAATGAATCCATCAAAGCAAGTAGACCAATACACAAAAGGTATAAAGAACCAGATATGTACAAGTTGTTGTATTACTCAAGACTGTCCCTACACACACAAGGTAAGTATTCACCAAGGTCGTATTACAAGAACATCTAACAAACACAATAGACGAAAGCAATAACTATGCCCCATTACGTACCCTTTAGACATACATACCCTCTAGACACACCAAGATATTGGAGATCAAGGTGGCTTCAAGAAAGTGATGGAATGGGAAAAAAAGATAAAACCAAAAGGAAAGGTTGACTTACAAAACATATCAATGCCACCTTATCTCTTGCTAGAGAGAGTAGTTGTTTTAGTTGATATCTGAAATGATGTTTATCATAGGAAAGATATATCCATTAAGAAATTCATTGGATGTTGAATTAGATGCTTTTAGGTCATTGATATGAAATCAGTTGGTGCGTTTTGACAGTGATTGATGCTTGTAATTTTTCATGAACGTTTGTGCTTCGATGATTTCCACATTTGCTTTTGTTTACTTTGTCAAAGATGAGTGTGATGATAAGTTTATTATGGATGGTAAAGTTATTGTGAATGGATGATGGCAGTGTGTTTTTCTTTTGGGAATTTTTTTTAATGTTTCTAAGCTTTTTGAAATGTTTTGAGGTTGTTTTTAATTTTTCAAATATTTAAGCTTGTTTTTGGATTTGAACTTATTTTGATGTTTTTGGGATTTTTGAACTTATTTGGATGTTTTTGGATTTTGAACTATTTAGATATTTTTGGATTTTGAATTTTTTTGGATTTTGGACTTATTTAGATGTTTTTGGATTTTGAACTTATTTGGAAGATGTCTAGATCACAACATGAGCTAGAAGACATATATCAATATTTTATCTTGAAGCAAGATGTGAGTACTTGTCCCCAGTGTCTAGAAATGTATGGAATGCTATGAATGGATGAGCATGAAAATGGATATATAAAGGATGCCAAGAACTATCCTATGATAGGATAACATGTTTAGATGGAGCATGATTGCTTGGATAGTGCTAGATTTAAATGGTGGTATTGCATGAGATAATACATGAACATAATAAAATGACCATGTCAAGATGTTTTACCAAAGAAAGTTTGAAGTATATACCCCTAGTCTTTGTCAAGATCAAGTGAATATGGAAGAGGGATGAAAATGGATTGGATGGATGAAAGAGATTGTTTTATTATGGGTAGAATGGGTGAAATACGGTATTTTATTATGGATAAGATAATATGCTTCCAACTGGAATGGCACACATAGATGCTCAATTTTACGCATGACGCCTATTTCCAAAGTTTTCATCATGGTACTTGCCCAAAGTGCCACTGAAGTGGTTTTCACTAGAGGATGGATTTTCTTATCTTTACTATTAGTTTTTTTTGAATGATTGTTGATTATGTCAAACCACTAGGTGGTTTTGATGTAGATATTGTTGTCATGATGTGCCAACAATATCCTATTTGGAACAGTTGCTTTTCCAAGATACATGCACTTGTGTGTAACTCCTAAATTTTCTTGTCATCTTTTTTTATACTATAGTTGGCCTTATCTAAGTGTGCAAATCACAATAAGTGTCATTAGGGTCCTTATGATAAAGAGATACCACTAAGACCCGGTTAATGTGGGATTTGGATATTCTGTTGGATAGTGATCTTTGATGGAAGATATGAGATGTGGATGAATTATTCAATAGTTTGGATAATGGGTCTTTTATTCTCCAAACTTGGGATGATGATTGATAGAAGGCGGATATGGAATTTTGAGTGGATTTAGGACCAACTTTTTCATACACTTTATATGTCGATGTTGAAGACTTCTTTTGGATTGGTGGACAACTTTGACGGATGGACGTCCCTTTTTATTTTCCCCCATAGTTTAATTGACTAATGGAGTTTGATATGGATTATTTTCTTTATTTTTCTTTGGGATCCATTTTAACTTCATGTGTCCACTTTGAATTTTTTATTTGTTAGCTTCAACGACTTGATATTTTCTTTGTAAGGATCTTTTGCTTGTTGGCCCTCATTAGTGGGTGGAAAGATGTGAGCATGATGGTTTATGACATGGATAGTTGGTTTGTTGGTAGCAATTTAATTATAAGGACTCTTCATGACTCCCATTTTAATGTTTGCATTAGATAAAGTTTCCCCCAGTATTTTGGAGGTATCACTAGAATATTTAGATTCCTTGATTGTTGAATAGTTGATACCTTGATGCTTAGGATTATCAACAAACTAGACTGGTTCTAGAATACCCTATTCATGTAGATCTAATCCTTTTCCTTGATATTGCATTCATTGACAAATTTTGTTGGCAACTAAATATGATTTATCTTGAAAATAAGGTGCTAATTCTTCTATGCACTGTTGGGAACCTTTAAAGGTAGTAGTCCTGTCGTTGATAAGAAAAAATTCTTTGACAAAGGTAAGTGATCCAATTTTATAAGTAATTGGAGCTTCATTAATATGTGGGATAGCTTCCTGATCAATATATTTGTTCCAAGTTTGAGAACCATTATATTCTATTTTTTCTTAAAAAGATGATGTTTCAAAGTCAATGTAGAAGCCTTCTGCATGACCATTTTTTGGAACATCATCATGAAATCCTGCAAATTTAGTTATAGCTTCATCATTTGCAAATATGTCTAGAGTATAAGATCCTTGTTCTAAAGGAATAGGGGAGAGATCATCTATGTTTCCATTGGAAGAAAGTATCTCATTTAGGGAAGTGGAAGTTACTGGTGTATGGATATGGTCATCTTTTATTGTGAAATCATGTATGGATTGGAAAATATTAATTAGATCATTGCAGTATTTTGGAGATATGGACCTTGATCTTGACTTATTTTATAGTTTTCTTCATTATGATTTGGATTATTTTCTTGACATGGATCCAGGTTTGATGGTGAAATATGGATGGAAGACTCTTAGGTGGTCTCAATGGATTTGGAGGATGAGATAGAGGCCTTTTGTGGCAAATATTCTTCAATATGCCCTATCATGAAGTCAAATGAGGGAGGGATGTTACAATATGAGAATAATTAATGTTATTATTTTGATGTGAGTCATTGTTAGACACTAATGGATAGTTTTGATTGTACATTAGGAAAACATCTTGATAAATACCTACTTTATTATCATGTGAGAAATGAACATTGTTGATGTAATCATTGGATCCCTGGATGTGTCCTACTATATTGTCATAGGAATGATTAAATTTTTTATAGTTCCTTATTTTACCAGAATCCTTTGCTTTTCCATGGTCTAGCATTGGAATTTTGTAGATTCCTAGATCTTGGTTTCCAGAATTGAAAGGAGGTTGATCTACACTTACCTCTCCTTAGTTGATAAGTTTTTGTATAAGATGTTTGAGTTTCATTAAATTTTGTGTCTTATTCCCTTTTGTTCTATGGTATTTACAAAAATCATTATCATTGTACTAGGAGGGTTTGATTTACTATTCAGGATAATTTCAAAGCTCTAGAAGATGGATGTGATTCAATTGAATTTATTTGTTTAGTATTGTTTCAATGGGTTCCCCTAAGGGAGTGAATTGGTGTCAAGGATCATTATTAGGTCTTGGTGGTGGTGGTCCTCGTGGAAAATTAGTGTTTTAGATGTTATGTTGTTTTTTCGATTGAGTTTATGTAAGAGATATCAAGTTTCCACAATCCATAATCATGAATCAATTTTGCTTCTAGTTTTGATTGTGTTTGAGTTTATGTGTTTTGCACAAAATTTGTATCTACCACACTATCATTAGTGAAATTTTTATTTTTGGCTCATATGTGAGGTTTGTCATATGATTTTGAAGGCTAATCTTTGTTGTACTTGTAGATTTTTACTAACCCATTAGCTATAAGATCCTTTTGATTGTGAGAAATTTTGATATTAGTTTCTCAAACGTGTTAGTACATTGTATGCGCAAGTGAAACCCTATTTCTATGTTTATAATTTGAAAAAAGATGCCCATTTGTTGATTCTCAAGAATAGGCAATTTACATTTTCTTGCTTTATTTCTCCGTATTTGGAGGAAATGGGAAAACATTTCTCCTTGATTTTGCTTGACAAGGTATAAGTAATTTAAAGTGACTTCTTGTTTGATGTTATAGGAGAAATGAGTGACAAATTGGTAATTTTTTAATACCGGGTGGTAGGTGAGAGAAACATTCAATTGCTTGCCCACCTAAACTTCATGGAAAGAGTCTCATGAGATAGGTATCGTTGTAGGACACCTCTAGACAAGCCACATAAAATTCTCATATGTGCTCTATTGGATCACCACATCCCTTATATTTTTCAAATTTTGGAATTTTCAAATTATGTGGGAATGGTATCACTGTTATGTTTCTATCAAATGGTTATGGATGTAGATATTTAAGGGCATAAGATTTTTTTGCAACTCCCATTTGTATATCATTGTTTTTTGTGTTAAGCTTTATATTTGTGATGTCAAATCGTAAGGGGGGTCATTTGGTGTCAAGATATATGTGTTGTAGGTGGTGCATTGTGATTGCGGGTTTGTTTGATATTGAGAATTTTGTTGTGGTAGATTTGTATCATATGGGTCGTATTGGTGTTGTGGAATGTTATGTTGTTGGGAACCTTGTGGTTGGTAAGGGATGTATTGTTGGTATTGGGGGTTTCATTATGATGTTTGTTGTTGTTGTGTGATTAGTTGTTATTGATAGGCTATGTTTTGTTGTTTTTGTGGTTTTTTTGTTGTGAGGTGATGTATTGATGGTGTTGAGGAGGTTGTTGTGGTGTTGGAGTTTTTTGGGAGATGTATTGATTTTTTTGAGGTATGGGAGTTTGTTGCGAGATGTATTGATGTTTTTGAGGATGTTGTTGAGGTTTAGGTTGGTGCTGTTGAGGTGTAGGTTGGTTTTGTTGAGGTATAGGTTGGCATTGTTGAGGAATAGGTTGATATTATGGAATATTAGGAATATTTGGGTGTATGTTATGTGAAGGGATATGTGTAGTCAATGGGTTAGTTCGATAATTGATGATGTCAGGATTTTCTAGATTTGGCATGCCCATATTGATTTGGTTTGATGGGTTTGGTAGGATGCTTGTGCTTGGGATACCCGAGTTGATTCGATTTCTCACGAATTGGTCAGTAAATAATAGATTTATGTAAAGTGATGAGTCTATGTCGAATAGAGTTATGATTGGTTGACTTGGCATGTTTGGTAGTGGAGGTTGTGGTATTTGTTGTATGACATGATGCACCAAATTTTTCTTTTCATAGATAGGATTGCTAGATGTTAGTGCACGTGGACAGTTTTGTCCTCTAAGTTTATTAACATCAAATTCAGCAGGTAGTTTAGTACCTGTATGTGCAAGTCTCAACAAGTAGATATTAGGATCAACAAATAATGAGGCATCAAGTTCCCTAACCAAAGATGGATCTTGTGTCATCTCTAAAATTTGGTTGGGAGTATATTCCATGAACCCTTTATTTTCATGAGAGATGTCTTAATGATGACTCTTTGTTCTTGGGATATTTGGGGTGGTCTTGGAGTACTATACCCTCTAGGATCGAATTTGGAAAAGGGGATTCCCATGGTCATTTCATCAAAACTCGTGGTAGTGGGTACACTAGAACTACTAGGATTAGGTTCCATGTTTTCTTGTGTTAGGACCTCATTATAGGCATAAAACTTGTAGTGATCTTATGAGATATGGATTGAGGATGATGTGAATTTTGGATGGTTGTTTTGATTCAAAATGGATTTGCTAAGAAATACCTAGGTAGGATTTATCCCAAGTTTTTGATGTTGTTTGGATGGACGAGAGATATGACACCTCTCAAAGATAAATTTTTGGACTATATCTTGATTTTGATGTATGTAGGTGATAATCCTTGCTTGTTCTACACTAATTATTCCAAGATAAGGAAGACGATAATGAGTTTTACAAACCTAGTAGTAGACAAGGACCACTAAGTAAGTTGGCTCACAAAGATTGGCGTTAATTTGACTAGGCACTTGAAGGATGATTTTTCTTCAAGAAAGGAGATAAACTAGAAGCTAAGACATGAGATCTAAACCAAAGACATATATCAAGTATTGGTTGTTATTTTGGATGATTTGGTTATTGGTTTGATGACGTTGATGTTTGGTCAAAGATGCTAAGATGTGATCCTAAGAAGTCTACTATGAACGGATAAGATGGAATGAGGATAAAACATTGTATGTTATTATTTTTTATGGTGGTGATGAATAAAAGTTTTTTTTGAATAGTTCTCTAGTCTTATATTGACTATGGCTTGAAATTGGGAATATAATTTTTTTGAGAATTTTGGAAATTTATGATTGACAAGCAAATGTGTTGCTCTACAAAAGTGTCATTTTAACTGACAAAAGTAGTCCACTGCCCCTTATAGAAGCAAATAGGGTTTGCAAAAGTGTCGAGTTATTAGAAAAGCATCATTGTATGACAGTCAAAAGTGTCATTGCATTGTTTTCAAGTTTTTACAGAGAGTTTTTTTAAGACAAAAGCCTCAAGTTGTGTATAAGCGTTGATTTGCATAATCATAAGTGTCATTATGAAAAATTAGACACATCAAAATACAAAAAAAAAAGCAAAAAAAACTACAGAAGTTCTATGGGATGACAATCAAATGTGTCACTATGACTCAAAGATAGAGTTTTACAAGTTTGAACCTTAATCTTTCTAGGGTTTTGATATTTTATGATTGTTTTAAGAATATTTTAGTTTATTTGATTTGGCAAGTGATAAAATATAGAAGAGAGTAACATAATATAATAACTCCAAGGATTTTGAGGTTGAGTTTGCAAGCCTTCTTCAACAAGAGCTCGCTAATTGGTGTCACGAGTATTTGAATAATGAAGACTTGCCAAAAATACACAACCTAGCTAGTAGTAGATTTTGTGTATTAACTTGGGATAAGCCCATATGTTGAAGCAAATACCTCCATAATGAATGGGCGACTAGAGTATATGAAGGTCATGTACCCCCTTCACATCTCTCACCTTAAAAAGGACAAGGTCCTAATAAAGGAATGTCGATCACCTAAACAAGGGGAAATACATGATGAGTTATTTCATGCATGATATTGTACGTTGCATCATCCCAAGATAATGACTAAAAAGTCTTAAAGGCTACTAATAAACAAGGTTCATAGTGGGGGATCAGTGAATAGTGAGCTCATCTGTGGATGTCTGAGTCAAGGGGGGTCTCCCCTCTTCTCATTACCTATACATATGTCAGTAGATCAATGGTCATGAGGCTTGGCTTGAAGGACACTGACCACACCTTGGGTACAACTTTCATTCTCCCCCTTTATATACCCCACAAACACAAGTTATAGAAGAAAATAACAAAAGATCATTCAAGGCAGATTTTTGAAGGAGAATTATTCTCAAGGAGACAAAAATTTGTTGAGTTAGAGGTGGTGTCTCTTGCTAAATTGGTGCTTAGCGGTGGGGATTGGTGTCTCCAATGGGTTGGTGCCTACAATTTTTTTATAAGAAGTATTTTATTTGTGGCTAGATTTGGATAGTAGATCCAAGTAGTCCTTTCCTGTTTGGTTTTCTCTCAAAAGGGTTTCCATGTAAATATCATGTTATTCTTGTGTTCTTAATTATTGATGTTGTGTGATTGATATTATTATAATTATTAATTTGAAAAATTAAAATATTACCTTATACTGATTCACCCTCCCCCCACCTCTCTTAGTATAAGCATGTGCTCATCAGATCTATACTGGTTTGGATAAAGAGTGGGGATAGGAAAACTAAGTTTTTTATTAAAAACTTTAAAACTCAACTCTCAAACACATTAAAATAAATTTGGGAGGATGGTAATTAAATCTTGGATGAAGCATTTATAAGGGACAAAGCTACAAATTTTTTCAATGATATCCTTTTTTAAAGCAATGTGCTTTATCTTGTGATTAGAGTAATATATTGAAGCTTATTCACTATGTTATTGATAAGCAAGATAATATGGAATTAATTAACTATTTTGAAGGAAAAGTGAAATTTGCTACTTTCTCTTTTGAAATAAGTATTCAACCATTGAAGTATTCCCTCACTTTTTTCAAATCTATTGGGATATTTTTTTTGATGGCTTGGTGGTTGCAACTAAAGAGTTCTTTAGGAGTGGTTGTTTACTTATGGAGATTCAACACTATTTTTTGGTTCATATCTCAAAAAAGGGTCGGGTTGCCACATTCTTAATTTTTTTTCCAATCAACCTTTGTGACTTGATTTATAATATTTTTGTGAAAATTATGTCCTTATAACTATAGCTAATTCTCTTGAAGATAATCTCTTTGTAGTAGAGTGGTTTCATCTATGATAAGGAGATTCTTAACTCCATTATCACCATTCATGAATTACTCCACTCATTGGATATTAATAAAAATGTTGTGTTGAAGTTAGTGTAATGCCATGAGATGAAAAGCTCAGAAGAAAAATTTATGGAAGAACCTTTTTTTTGAAATAAGGATAACATCGATAATGCAACATTGGCATGTCACACTTGCACAATCAATGTGCACACAAGTGTCACAATGACACAATGCCAGAGATAACAAGGCACTTCACCATTGCATAAGAAAGGTGGAAATAGAGGAATACTAACCAAACATGGCATAAATCCACCATGACAAACAAATAGTAGAGAGAGAGAATAACCCTACATGACGATCGATTACTAAACCATGATTATGTTCTCTCACAACAACACTCCAGGATAGGATGATGGATTCATAAAACTATAGTCCACATACAAACACACTAAACCAATCTAAACACAAATTCAAACATTCACAAGAGGTTTCCTAACCAAGAGGAACAACTCACCATAAATCAGAATGACAACAAGTCACTTCCAAACAACTTCACACTTCCCATGACATCCCATTGCAAAGTGGCATCACCCAAGGGAGGAAACTACTCCACAACACCCCATAACCTATGAGGATTATTGAGAACACTCACAAGACAATACACAAAGGATTATAACCTTTTCAAGACTTCACAATACTAGAGGAATCATCTCCCCAACCCTAGGTTTGACAACCAGATCATATTAGAAGGTTGCACACAAAAATATATAGGAGATGATATAAGTCATCAATGATAGCACTTGATAACTAGGTAAAAACACTAACAAGACCTTGGGACTATGGTGAAAAACTTCCAATCAAAATTTTTCCTAAATGGAGTCCCTAAAAAGAAAGGAAAGCTCAAATTCAAAGTCCCACAGAAATTTTGACTAGGTTTCAAGGTTTCAGATGACCAAAATGGGAAAAATGGGAAAAGTATAACTCCTAAAAATTATTTGAAAGGGCCAAAGGGCTTATAAAACCCTCACCTATTAGTGGTTGAGAGGATTTACTCTTTGGTTTTTGTATGGGGATGAGGCCACCCCTACACAAGACTAAGTCGTCCCAACAACCTTAGGAAAAAATCTAAGTTTTTTTTTGTTTTTAGGCCTATCAAACAAAGTCACTCCTACTTCCACCAAGGTTCCCCAATAGTGTTAGGAAAATTTATAAGGTCCTGGGTTCAATCAAGTGTATGACAAGGTTGCCTAGGTATAGGACCAGGTCGCCCAACTATGAATTTGCATAGTTAGGTTCATTTTAAGCACACAAATAAATGTTCCTATGTTTGCATTAACACTTAAACATCATCATGAGAATAAATGAAAAGATTTCATGCCTGGAACCAATAGTGAGACACATAATGAACCAAATTTTCTTTTCATTTACGATTTACAAATCATCTCTGAAGAGAGGTTCCAAATCAATAGTTTAACACTATAAGAAATATTATACATTAATCTACATGTGGAAGATTTGCAAATACCAATATCCATGTTTTTCCTTGAGCCATGATCCTCATGTCCCCTATAGGAGCTGAGATATAGCTCATATAACATGATTGAGTCACTCAAGGACTCAAGCCTCCAAGATCATCTACAAAAACCAACAACAACCTCCCACAAGAGAGAAAAGTAAGAACATGAAATTACACAATGGATGCAATAAGTGGCCAATATGCAGTACTCAATATTGCAATGATATGTTGGACTTACACAAGACTCAACTGAGATTTGGATGAATGAAATGTATATATGAAGCCTTGCTTATATAGGTAAGGAGAGAGATAGGATTAGACAAGATCATGACAAGTGTCTTAATCCTATCACATGAGACAACTAAGTCATAACTACCTAGGACACAAGCATTAAATTCTCAATGTGAAATATTAAATGCATGAGAGAATTATTAAATTCCTAAATAACTAAAATTGAATAATGAGACATGGCCCCATTATAACTAACTTCTAGAAATGACAACTAGGAAACTTAACTCCTAAGTAAAATTATAATAATGTGAATAGGTCCTCACTAATAACTAGTTAGGAAATAACCCCATTCATGCCAACACCCCCCCATAATTACAACTTAGGAAGTGTAGTTATTGATGGGTATCGGGTATGAGGCCATGTTAGGTACCAATGTACAAGTGCAATGCAAAGAAATCTTTCACAAATGGAGAAAAGGAGAAAACCTAGTGGGACAAAAATCCTCTCCAAAAGAGAGATGAAATACAAAACAAATTTCTCTCAATGAAAAATGAGAAGGAAAAAGAAAGTAAAAATTCCCCCCCATAAGAGAGAAGTAGAAGAGAGACCATGCAACCCCCCCTCAATGTTGATTCTCTTGCAATGATGGTGGAAGACTGACATTGAAAGATGAAGATGCTTCAATAGCATCGAACAATGTTCCTCCGCTTAGGAAGAAACACAACCAAGATGGTATGCAGTATATCAAGAAGATGGATGATGGATGATGTCTTTGAGGAATGCTCAAGTGCCTCCATGTTGATACCAAAAGGTGTCACACTCCAAACAGGCGTTCTAAGCCACACTGTTGAAGAAGACAATCCAGAATCACCTAGAAACGATTGTAGAACACAATCCAAAGACAAGGAAATCTCCTTTGAAGAAGCCTCCTCCAAATGTTGTCCAAAAGTATCCACACTCATATCAAACTACAAAGAATGATCATGTAGAGAATGAACAAGAGGGTCAAAGAATTCCCTCACAACAACTGAAGAAGAATCATCTCCATCAAAGAGAAGATGTATGCAATCGATGATGTCTCCCAAATCTGAAATATGAGACTCAACAAACAACCCACCAATGTCTGTCAAGTATGCATCCCAAATGGATGTACCTGGAAGATGATGTAGATCCTGTTGCATTGAATCACAAGAGGCCAAACCTATGCCAATATGATCATCATCAAATGCAACAGTGGATGGAGGAGATGAAATACAAGGCTCAAGAACACGATCAGATGTGAGAACACCCAAGTTCAAGAAGCCAAATGTCTCCTCTGAATCATGGTTCACACTAGAAGTGTGATCAACAGTCGAAGGAACAATGTCACCATCAGGAGAAAAATTTGAAAAGGTATACAACATAGATGAATGATCAACCATCCCAGTAGCAATAATCTCTCTACTCTCCAAGTATCGAATGATAATTGAGTCAGGAGTGAACTCCACAATCCTCCCATCTCCACCATGTATAATTTGATATATGGAAAGAAGATTCTTCGTCAAATGAGGAATACACAAAACATCCCGAAAGGTGTTTTCCCCAAAGCTAATAGATCCCTTCCCAAGTACACTCATGTATGTATTGTTTCCCATCAAAATAGGAGACATAGTGCATGACTCAAAAGAAGAGAACATAGACTATGAAGATGCCATATGATGAGAAGCTCCCGAATCTAGAAGCCATCTCCCTGATCTTGGACCTAAAAAAGTACAAAGAGCTTTCCCTTTATTTCCTGATGTAGTAGCCAAATCAGCATGACCTTTTCCCTTACTAGATTATTTTGAAGATGATGAGGAAGAAGGTGGAGACATAGACATTCTAGAAGGCAAATCAATATGATTCTTTGTGAGAAGATGCTTCAACTCATCAATATCCTTCCTGTAACAAGAATGTTCATCATGCTCGGGCTTCTTGCAATACGAACAAGTAGACTTCTCCTTCTTAGATGATTTATCTAAGGAAGATGATTTATCCCTTGGTTGATCAAAATGTGGCTTGTTCTTTGACTTTTGCTCCTTATCAGTAGTATTTGATTCTTTCACCTGACTAGCCAATAATGTGTGATATTTAGAAGACTTGATGAAACCCATCGAGATAGGATTTTGTTGCTCATGTATCAACATCTCAAAAAATGATGCAAATGATGGTGTAGCATATGTAGACCCCATAGTCAAGCTGTGAGTATGAAAGCTACAAACAAAAGCAACATAATCAAGACCAAGTTTTTTCAATGAATTGTAGACCAACTGAATGTCCTTCTTATCAATACCACATGCTTTACATTTCTCCCTTAGATCATTAACCTTAGTGATGTAGCTCTAGATGTTGTCAAAGTTCTTAGGATCAAGGCTCATAAATTCATTATCAAGTTGATAGCCTCTAACTTCATCTGTAGAACCATATAATGTTTTTAATTTGTCCCAAACCTCATGAGAATTATTGCATGATTCAATTTGGAACAAAAAATCTTGAGAAACTAGTTTACGAAGACATCCAAGAGCTTTGGTATGCTCAATCATCCATTTAATCCTTTTCTCATCATCAGTAGGTTCAAGTACCTTATTCTCAACATATAGAGAGTGACCCTCATTCATTAGTATACTCCATGCATTTTGATGATGTGTTGAATAGTCATATGATGTCAGCAAAGGAACCTTAGAATGATCCATGGAAAATGAAGAGAGCACAAGAAAATAGATCAAAGCAATACACCAAGAGACCCCCCAAATCACTCAATCAAGAAACCCCCCAAGAAAATATGATTTGTGGAACTTTATAAGTGGTGCAATTATAGGTGCCACTTTCCAAAAATAGCGAAGTGGACTTGATATTAGTGCATACAGATTGCCAAATTTGGCCTCAAACTCAAAGTAATTTTTTTACAAAGAATGATATCAAAATGATCATACCACTAGAAATTACATGAAAAATTATGAACTTTCAAAAAAAAAAAACTCAAAAATGTTAGCGTAGGAGCGAGTATGGAGCCCCAAAAGCTATGAAAATGAGAACAGCTTAGCAACACTTGTGAGAATCTACAATTTTTGAAAAAATTAGGCACAAAAATCAAAAACCAACTACACCATTGTGTAGAGTGAAAAATTCTACCCCAAATAAATAAATAAAATCTTGAAAAAAGGAGTTTGTATGACCAAGTTATGAGCCTCTAAAGAAACGAAAACTGCCAATGGAGAAGGGGTCCAATTTGAGTGGCCTACTAATGGCCATTTGGCCGTCAAATTTAAGATAGTCATACAAAAAAATCTATTTTTTTCCTGCACAAAAATATGAAGTATTAGATGAAAACGGGGGTTTTTGGGCCTTCCAGACGCAACCATGAGGTCTATTTTTCCCCTAATACACACCTTGCAAAATATCAAGCTCGAATCACCCTCAAATTTGAGAAGGGGTTTTGCAACTCTGAAGCTTTGATACCATGTAAGAATTGAGATATATCTCATAGAACACAATTGAGTCACTCAAGGGCTCAAGCCTCTAGGATCATTTGCAAAAACTAGCAAAAACTTTCAATAAGAGAGAAACGCAAGAACATGAAATTGTAACAATAGATGCAAGATGTGGCCAATATGCAATACTCAAGATTGCAATGATATATTACACAACACTCAACTGAGCTTTGGATGAATGGAATGTACATATGAAGCCTTGCTTATATAGGCAAGGAGAGAGATAGGATTAGACAAGATCATGACAAGTGTCTTAATCCTATTACATGAGACAACTAAGTCATAACAACCTAGGACACAAGCATTAAATTCTCAATGCAAACTATTGAATGCAAGAGAGAATTATTAAATGCCTAGATAATTAAAATAAATAATGAGACATGGCCCCATTATAACTAACTTCTAGAAATGACAACTAGGAAACTTAACTCCTAAGTAATAATAATGTGAATAGGTCCTCACTAATAACTAGTTAGGAAATAACCCCATTCACACCAACATCCCCAACAGTGGTCACGATGCCACCCTACCTCGTGGAATCGAAAGGATCCACTCCCACTATGCTAGGAGATAGTCACATGGGCCACAAACACAACACTCATGCCAAACACATGGGGAGCACGAAGTATACACTCCATATGCACATCATAGACAACCAATAATCCAATCACATATTGAATCCAATATAATTAAGAACATGGTATAATCACAAATGGAGTAGCATAAACCACATTGGGAAAACTCACCAATGTCATCATAAATCCGCATTGGACAAATTCACTAATTTCACATCACAAATCCGCATTGGGCCAACTCACCAATGTCATACAAGAATCATCCTTGGGAAAACTCACCAAGGGCATAAAACAATACATACACATGGAAGGGAATAAACCATCCTTTAGGATTCTACTCAAATACACTAGGGATAAATGTTAGAGAGAAAGAAAGGGAATGCCATTGTGAACACTCATGTGGGGCTCAGTGTAGAACCAAGTATCCTCTCATATAGACAAGGGTAACTGATCTTACAAGGCCTAAGTTCCCTAAGCTAGCATGTTTCCTCGATCATCCTTTGCCTTTACAAGAACTCAAGGCATGAGAGGGCTATCTATTATCTTGGTTATTGTGAACACATTTTTCATTAGGCTTAGTAATCTGAACCGTGCCTGCCTATGTAGCAAGGGTAACTGATCTTACAAGGCCTAAGTTCCCTAAGCTAGCATGTTTCCTCGATCATCCTTTGCCTTTACAAGAACTCAAGGCATGAGAGGGCTATCTATTATCTTGGTTAATTACTTACCCATTTTTCATTAGTTTTCACTTATTAATCTGACTCCCCACATCGTGATTGCCTATGTGCCACCTTGGGAGCCATTCCCAAACTCTCTTTAACACTTAAACCCTAAGCTCATCACACCCTCCAATAAGTGTGACATGAAAACCAATGTAAAATACAATCTTTCCAAAATCAATAACACTTTCTCACAATGCATAATATCAAATTTCATGAAGTACAACTTCATTTGAACATTCCAAAATAGCCATCACACCCTCCAACGAGTGGCATAAAAACCAATGGAAAAATCTAACTTTTTCAAAATTCAATGAAAATTTCCCACATTGCATAGAATCTCATTTCACGAAGTTCTATCTTTTCCAAATATTCAAATTCAATTATTTTCACATAAAAATTTCAAATTTTCTTATATTTCAATAATGTAGAAACCAGAAAATTACCCAATTCCACTATGGAAATTCATCCAAAATTTAAATTTTGAAATTTCAAATTCTAAGAATACCCTTTTGGTGCAAATATGCCCAACACTATATTCAAACTATAAAATTCACATTTTCATCATTTTACTAAAAATTGGATATGGTAACCCCGTATTTATGAAAATTCTCAAATTTTACACAAAACTCTAACTAAATCATTTCAACTAAAGAAATGAAAGGATATGGGAGGAATCGTTTTTTTTATGAGTAAATTGGGCTCAAGGAGGCCCCACCCTGAATACAAAGCAAACCAGACCAAGCCCATTAACGAGCAAAATTTCAAAAAATTAAAATTCAGACACCAAAAAAACTACCATCGCTACTGTCAATGCTATTCCTCTATAACCTACTCCAAGTCTTCGACCCCCAATTCTGACTGCTCTGACACTCTTCCATCCATCATCACTAGCAAGGCTAGCACCGTCATTCTTTCTAATAGGTTACCCACACCAGCCAACTCTTTCAGTAGGTTGATATTGCCAATAACTTTTGTTAACCACGCACCGAGCTACTCCACACTCCACAGGATGAATGGAATCCAAGGGTCGTTAAAGGGCTAAGCGAGGAATGACCACACCCCACATGACAGGTGGATCCCCATCCCTAGAACCATTTACTCAATTTCTAGTTGGGGGTGGCCCTCCTTATTGCATTAAAGGTGATCATTGAATCACCTTCTAAATGAATTTTAGGTTCCCTCATATGCTTTCCGAGTTGTAGCCCCAAACACTCTGCTTGGAATTTGGCTTCATTATTTGTCTTGTCAGCCAATCTTTTTTCCCATTCTACCACCTTCTCCCCTTTATGATTATGGATAATACAACCAACACCGGAAGGGCCTAGATTCCCCTTCACCACCTCATAAAAGTTCACTTTGATCCAACCAACATTCAGTGGGTGCCATTTGACATCAACCCTTGGGTTTACACAAAGATCAACCTTCTAAGCCCCATAAATGGGAGGATATGGGAGGATTCTGCCCTCTCTCAATCCATTTCCTATAATTACATTCAAAATAAAAATGCTTAAATTAATTAAAACAAGAGAAATACCTCAAATTCTCTCCAAAATTGAAATGCAGCACATGCAAAAAATATCAAATGATAGCTCATAAAAACCAACATGCACAATCCCTTCCCAATTCCTATCCCAATGAATTTTATCTCATTGAGTTTTGATGAGAAATGCACTCCCAATCACCAATTTACTAAAATTGCTCCAACAAGGTTTTTTCTCTCCTCTGTTTTTCTCTTCACAAAATAACATAAAAAGAAAAAAAATCCCTTTTCCCTTTTTACCGATTTTAGAACCCAAATAAAATATTAATAAAATCCATTTTCCTCATTCTTAATTCAAAACTCCCTCAATTTCTCCAAAAACCAATTTGATCATTTAAATCCATTCAAAAACATCATTTAACATATAATTTAACCATTAAATCCATTTAAGCATATTCTCATTTAAATTTGTGAAATCCAAAATTTAATCAGGACAATTAAATCACACATAACTCACAATTCGCAACCCGAGGAATTTTTGCAATTAAGTTAAATAATGGATTAATTAAATACTTCTTCTTTCATTCTATTTTCCCCTTTCCCAAAGCACAAATAATGTTTTTAATAATAAATATCAAAACAATTTAAATTTCTAATATTTCAATTACGGGAAAGCATAGAATTTAAACCATCAATTGAATCAATCATTTATGGGTTATTCCCAACACATAGGGATTTTGGAATAATTCCTAACTCAGATCTAGATTCACAAAGGGTCAATTATAACACATACTATACTTGATTTGAGTACGACTAGGGAATGGATATGAAGGGGCCCAATTCTGAATTAATCACCATTGGGGAAATAACTCAGACCTATGTAGCCAGGTGGAGGAATAACCCTATACCTATAACCATTAAACGCATGTCAAGGGTACCTACTCAATGTATATATAACCGAAGCACAACATAATCATCCCAACAGGGTCCAATAACATCAACATACAATGAAATCTATACATCCATCATATGAATCATTAAATAAATCATTCCTTTTGAACATCAGTAATTATGATCCCATCTAATCATGAGATAGTAATGAATTTCAATGAATTGAAGCATAATGATAACCAAACATGTAAATATATAATATTCCAATAATCAACATGTTGAAGAAATATCATCTCGAACATGCGGTGGTTCATACACACCAATCAGAGTCATAAAATAATCACCATAACAATCATGAGGAAATGGTGAAGCTAAAACACCAATATCACATTAACAAGATGAAAATGAGAGGGGAATTACAGTTAGATTTGATGAAGGTTTATGACTATTTTTATAGGGAGTTTCTCATTTAAGTTATAGAAAAAATTGGGTTTGCAAAAAAAATCCTAAAAATTGTTATAAAATGTGTGTCTACACTAATTTTTTTTATCATTAATAGTCTCCCTTCTATATTATTCAAAAAATATAAAGATATCCGTCAAGGAGACCCTCTTTCTCCCCTCTTGTTTATCATTCTAGAATAAGCTTTTAGAAAAAGTATTCAACAAGTGATTTTTGAGGGCAAGCTAAGAGGTGTTAAACTTGCTTCTACTAGTGACCTCATTTGCACAAGAAACTTGTGGATGATACCATAGTGGTTTTTGATGCCTCAATCATAGAAGCAAACGAAATAAAACAAATATTCTCTAGCTATGATAATTCCTTGGGTAAGAAAATTATCCTTTCTAAAAGTACCGTCCTTTTTCTCAATACTCCTATGAGACAACTAAAAATTATAAAAAAAATGGGATGCCTATTGGATATAATTCAACACAAACTTGCATGGTGGAAAATCTATATCTTAAGTCAAGTAAGCAATATTCAACTAATAAGGCTACCCTTCAAAATCTCACAATGTATAGCATGAGTTTATTGTATATGTATATAAAAAAAATTGATAAGGTATATTTTTTATAGAAAAGATTCTTTTGGTCTAAAATAAAAGAACAAAAACGTATTCCTCTCTTTCCTTGGGAGATTCTATAAACCCAAAAATAAAGAAGGGTTGGGGTTAAGGTGGCTTAAAAATTTCAATCTAGGTCTAAATACAAAAACTACATGGAGAATACTTAATGAAGAGAATGAGTGGACAATAATTACCTTTGAGAAATACCCAGGAGAGAGGAATGGTGATATCTAATTGATTAAAGGCTTGTGCCAAGTCTCTACCATTTAGAAAAGAATGGTTGCCAACATATTTATCATCAATAAAGTAATATAATGGATACTTGGTGATGGAAAAATTATAAATTTATAGGAGGACAATTAGATTATGAGACCTCATTTAAACTAAATAGAGTGGGATCCTCTCATTCCTTAGGTGTGTAAGATAAATTTTAGGAATAAAGTTTCTAACTATAGAGAAAAGTCGAATAGTATATATCGAATGGGAAGAAAATGATATTTGCATCAACCCTTTTATGGAAGCTCTTTATAAATAAGATTATTTATTGCATGCCTTACATATTCCTTAAGTCAATAGTTGAGACAAATTTGTTTGGTCTCCCACTCCTACAAGATTATTTTTTATTAATGTTGGATTTTCTATGTGAATTGATCAAAGACCCTCTCCTTTTTGTTCTACATTATGGATAAATCATCTAATTTTGAAGATAAAAAACCTCATCTAAATTTGAAGATTAACATTTTTATGGTTGGATGCCTACCATAAGATTCTCACAATTGACAATTTGGTGAAAAGACGCTTTAATATGCCCAACAAATGTATTTTATGTGAAAGAATAGATGGATTAGTCCAAAATTTGTTTCTTGGGAGTCCTTTTTATTGAGAGGTGTGGGGATTGTATATCTTTCTCTTCAAAGAGTCTTTGGATTTTCCCAATGCTATTTAGGGGTTGATTGAACATTGATTTTTTTCTTTTCATAATCCTTCCTTAAAACACTTATTGGTTCTATCTTTATCTCATACTATTTGTGCTCTCCCAAAAATTTGGTGTTGGAATCGAATGCAATTTCTTCATCTCCCCCTAATCGTGCTTCGTGCCTCTTGGTTGGTGAGGCTACTTTGGTTGTAGTGGATTCCCTTAATAAGGAAGAGGATGGCTATATCTCTGTAAGGGGAAGGAAAAAGAAGCAAAATTCCTCTCCCCCCTTAGGGTCACAAAGGGGTCACCACAAGAAGACAAAAAGTGGATTGTGGCTCTAAACATTGGGGTCAGGGGAGGCCTTCTTCTTAGAAGAGTTGGGAAAGCGAATGCAAGAAAGATATTGTGGAGGGAGTCCAAAAGACCCTTTTTGAATTGTGCTCAAAGAGCACACCCTCTTCTTGCAAATGAAGATCATCTCTTAGAACATCAGGGGGTCAAATAACATGCATAAGCATGACCTCCTGAAGAATTTAATTTGGGATCACAAGCCAAATATTTTGTTGATTCAAGAATCTAAAATGCAAATTGATAAGTTGGAATCGTTGAAGAATTATTTGTTTAAGGATTATGGTTTTCACTGGGTTAACTCTGAGGGTGCCTCAGGTGGTTTAGCTATGTTTTGGACTACTAAAGTGGTGAAATTTTTCCCGATTGCAAGGGATTTCAATCATGTGGATACTCGATTTATCACCTTCATGATAACTCTTCCTTGGTTATTTCCAATATTTGTGCCTTGAATTTGAAGTGGGCTAGGAAGAGGCTTTGGGATAGGCTTAGCTCTCTATGTTTATCCTTTTAGGACTCCCCTTGGTTGGTCATGATGGATTTTAATACTCCTCTATTGGATGATGAGAAGCTGGGTGGGTCTCAGATACCCCCTGATAGTCGAATGTATTTGAGAATGTTCATAGATGATAATGCTCTCATTGATTTGGGCTTGGTGAGGTCCAAGTTCACCTGGTCCAATAGAAGGGTTGGGATGGATAATATTCAAGTGATATTGGATCGTGCTCTAGTAACAGCTTCTTGGTTTGTATACTTTTCTTGTTCTCTCTCTTCCATCATGAGATGTGGTTCAGATCACTTTCCTATTTCTTTTATGGATGATAAGATTGGCAGAATGAAATGTTTCTCATTTCATTTTGAAACAATGTGGCTAAGGGACTCAATATTTGTGGAGTGTGTCAATAATTGGTGGAAAGTGAATATAGATGGAATTTCTATGTATAGGATTGCTAGAAAGCTCATATTTGTGAAACAAAACCTTAGGAGATGGAATAAGGTTTCCTTTGGGCATATTTTTGATAACAAGAAATCTCTTGCTTAGCGTTTGGATTTGGTTTAAATGGAAATATTCAGTCTAAAGGTTTTTTTGGAGGAGCTTCAACTATTGGAAGATTCTCTTTTGGCTCAAACGCATGATATTGTTTCCAAAGAGGAAGAATTCTTGAGATAGCCCTCTCGAGCTGTTTGGCTCAAGTCTAGGGATTGGAACTCTAAGTTCTTACATCTCACTACCCTCAGACAAATCTTCTAATGTGATTTACTCCATCATGTCTGATGGATTGCTTCTAACTGATGATGAGGCTATAAGGAGTGTTTTTGCTAGCTTTTTTGAAAATCTTCTCAGGGATGATGTGATTTGGGATCAAAAAGGTGTGGACTTTGTGTTAGAAGTCATTCCTAACTTGGTTTTTGAAGATATTAATAAGGATCTTGTTGTGATTCCTTCCTTGGATGAGATCAAGAAATCCATGTTTTCCTTTGAAGGTAACAAGGCCCCTAGGCCTGATGGTTTCCCCTTTCTGTTCTTTCAATCTTGCTAGGATATTATTGCTTCGGATGTTATCAATGCTACTAAGGAGATTTTTGGTTGTCGAAGATTCCTTAAGGAATTGAATGCTACTTTCATTGTTTTGATTTCCAAATCTGTTGATTCTAATAGGTTTGGGGACTTTAGATTGATTATTTTATGTAACTCAATTTATAAGATCTTTTCCAAAGTCTTGGTTGCTAGAATTTGGAGGATTCTTCCTGACCTTATTTCCAAGAAACAAAGTGGTTTTGTTTGGGGTCGTCAAATTTTGGATTACATTATTATTGTCCATGAGGTGGCACATTCTCTTAGGTTTCTTTCTTAAGTTGGATCTTCTCAAGGCTGATGATCAGGTTAATTGGAAGTTCTTGTTGTTGGTGCTTGCTCATTTTGGTTTTTTCTAGAAATTCTTACAGCTTGTGGAGCAACTCATTCAACTCCCTCTTTTTTTGTTCTCGTTAATGGTTCCCCTTCTCCCTTTTTTGGGAGCTCTCGAGGCATCTAGCAAGTAGACCCTATTTCTTTACTTCTTTTCATCTTTATGGCTGAGGTGTTAGGAAGGAATATTTAGAAAGAGTTGATGGCTAGTTCTTTGAGGGGAGTAATTCCCTCCTCCAGGTGTGAGCCTATCACTCATCAACAGTTTTTTATGACACTATCATGATGGGTGAATCTTCGGTCCATGAAATTAGGACTATTAAGTTGGTTATTGGTGTTTATGAGAAGGCTTTTGGTCAGTGTGTTAACTTCCCTAAGAGTCAACTCTTTTTCCTCAATACCCTAGAGTTTCTTCAATTAAAATTGGCAAGGATTTTAGCATACAATTGTGGTGACTTGTCATCGACTTATTTGGGACTTCCCTTGTGTGTGTCTAAGATTCTAGACTCCTTTTGGCTTGGGATCTTGGATAAGTTTAATAGAAATTTGTCTGGGTGGAAGGGTTCCCTCCTTAGTCAAGTGGGTAAGGTTCAACTCATCTCTTCGACCCTATAGAATCTTCCTCTTTATGCTTTGAGCCTTTTTAGGATTCCAGAAAAATATAAAGAAAAATGGAGCAAATTATGAGATGGTTTTTGTGGTCAGGTGTGGAAGACAAGACTAGAATTCCTCTTGTTTCTTGGGACCTTGTTTGTAAGCTGAAGAAGTGGGGTGGTCTGGGATTGAGGAACATCGGGTCCTTTAATAAGGCCCTCCTTTCGAAGAATATCTAGAGACTACTTAATGGGGAAGTTGGTTGGTCCTCTCTGATAAGGAATAAATACTTGGCTGGAGTGGGGAGAGTTTGGGACTTCTCACATGTTGATTCTATCCCCTTGGGGTCTTGCTTCTGGAAGAATATTATCCCCTACATGGATCTTATTTCCAAGGGTGCTAAGTGGTTGCTAGGTGATAGTACTAATATTTTTTTTTGAGGGGATGTGTGGTGTGATGGTGGTTTGTTGGCGAATCTTCTGTGGGCTCCTCCTCTTGTTGCCTCTTGCAAGCATAATTTTGGTCATATGGTGGCTGATTACATTCATAATGGTTCGTGGAAAGTCTTGTAGAATCGGGAGCCTTTGTTGGTTATTTTATAGAATTTCCTAGCTAATATTCGTGTTCCCCAATTCTTGAGTCGGGATCAAGTTATTTGGGCTCTTTGTGCTAATGGTTGCTTTTCTGTTTCTTCGGATTTTTTCAACTCTTTGGAAAAACCTGATCCCTATCCTTTTTGGGGGAAGTTGTGGAATAAGTCGTTGATTCCTAAGGTGAATATCTTTGTTTGGCTCTTAATGCAAAGTAAGGTGTTGACACAGTATAATCTTTGTAGAAGGGGCATTTCTTTTCCTAATAGATGTGTACTTTGTGAGTGCAATGCGGAAAGTGCTTTTCATCTCTTTCTTGGCTACAATTTTTCCTTTCTCATTTGGAGTAAGTTTCTTTCTCTCTAGAACCTATATTCGGTGTTCCTGGACTCCCTTTCTAACTTTTTAGATCATTGGAAGTGTCCTTCTTCCTTCCCTCCTCTTCGAAGACTTTGGGAGCTTATGGCCCCGCATATTGTCTGGGGTATTTGGAAAGAAAGAAATAACAGAAAAAATTGTGACTCAAAACTAAAAGTGGACAATGTCTTTGTCAAAATTCGAAGGGCCATTGTCAAAAAAAAATCCCTTAAGTTTTAGGACTCCAATAGGTCTGCTTTATCCTCTTTTCTAGATGGCTATGATCTCATGGTGATTTCTAATTTGAAGATCACTTATTTTCCTTTTGATTTAGTTAAGTCTAGCATGAATGCAAGATTGAATATGAAGTGGAAGCCCCCACCCCCAGGGTGGGTTAAAATCAATTTTCATGGGGTAGCCAAGGGTAATCATGGGCCTACAGGTTGTGGGGGGTGTTGAGAAATGAAGATGGCAAGTTCTTGAGCGCAGTGGCACTCTCATTGGGGATTCAGACCAATCATCGTGCTAAGGCCAAAGCTACATTTATTAGCATAAATTCTACATTGGATAAGGGTTATTCAAAGGTATGGGTTGAGGGAGACTCCCTCAATATTTTCAATTGCTTATTTGGAAAAAAAATATGAGTTGGACTGTCAAACATCTTATTATGGATTCCATAATGATGCTAAGATCCTTTGATGAGATCTGTGTCGTGCGTATATATATAGGGAAGGTAGTTTCCTGGCTGATTTGTTTGCAAATAAGGTTGTCAACCTTAATAATTTCATAGCATGGGAGGAGTACTCTATCCTTCTCGAGGAATCCAAGCTTTTCATGTGAAATGATAGCTAATTTAGAGCCATTTATTTGGGGTGATCAAGCAATTATCGCCCTCCTTATTACCACACATTTTGTGGGTTATGTTTTTCCTAACCCTATGTTCATTCTTAATTATGCAAGTGTGATTTGGATTTGGTATTTGTTAATGGTGACTATCAAAATGGAAAGAGATAGGAGTGGATTCGAGCCTCTACCTTGTGAGATTTGGAAGAAGAAGCGGAAAATTTGGAGAATCCTAAGGCATGGGCAGTTTACGCCTTTTTTGGAGAGGCTTCATGGCCATGACCCCAAAGCCTCTACGGAGTTTGTTTGTTGTTGGAACAATAGATGTTTGAAGGTGAAAGGAGTGGAGTTTATTATTAATGAAGAATTTATTTCATTGCTGGGTTTTAGATAGATGGCCACAATTTTTTTAAGGACAGGAAGAGCAACGATGATGTTATGGATCAATTCTTCAAGGACAATGAATGGGTGAAGTTGATTAAGATGCCCTCTTGGGGTTATGAACGGGCTTCCCTAAAGAGTATCTAGGCTGATGTGGTGGAGGTTATAAGTGGTATGTTACTCTTGAAGGTCATTCCACTGCTATTCTAGGGCACCATTTTACCCTACTTAATCATTTTATACATGGGTTGCATATTTATTTCCTGTTTTTTCTCTTGTCATCCTTGGAAGTTTTGGTTTATGCCCATTTGAAGAACCATGGGGCCCCTGTTCTCCATGAAGGCCTCATTTTTCTCATCATGGAGCATGCGAGAGCTCATACTCCAGCCAAGTCTATTAAGGCAAGGAGAAGGCCACTACTGAGGATTCTTTTTTTATTGGATCAGAGATGAGTGTTGATGGTGATGTTGACTAGAATGTGGAGGAGGATAACTCTATGGGGGGTTCCTCATCCCCCATGGTGAATTCCTCTAAAAAAGGAAAGAAGGGGAATTTAAAAAAGAAGGGCCCTACCAAGAAGTTAGCTATGCAAAAATCA